>QTSX02007378.1:0-92357 GCA_014839935.2 Entomophthora muscae | reverse complement strand
TAAAAAGGGTTGACATTGACACTTTTACGTTGTGAAAACAAATAAAAAATAAACTAATTTTTATTAGTAAACATAAAGAAAAAATTGATTAAATCAAGTTTTTTATTAAGCTTAATATTAAATTGTGTTGAAATGGCACAATTTTGTTGTGCTTTCTGGGTTTGCACCCCTGAACGCTTTAAAAAAGAATTAAGCTAGCGCAACTAGAAAAAAACATAGGAGATTTTGAGTCTCAAGTCAACAGTGGCCATGTTGACACTTTTTAAACATGGCCATTGTTGACATTATTATTGTCAACATGGGCGCTGTTGCCAACCCAGGCAGCTCACTCACCTAATCTAACATTTCCCAATTGTTAGAATCTCAATTGTTAGAACTAAAGTTTATCAGTGAGATACTATATGAACCCTTAGACCCCACATCAGAATTTACTGCCATTTTGAAATAAAAGTTATGAGATATTGACTTTCTCAACTATTCCCATATTTGATCATAGTCATCTGCCAATTAAACACTAGTCCTTATGGCCCGCCAGCCCCATCACCTGCAGTTTTCTGTCTGCAATGTGCTCCTTACAGGACTGTCCACTTTACTGAGTGCTCTTTAAAGCCTGAGTATATAGAATACACCACTGGGAGCATACTAAAGAGAAAACCCCTGGCCTGTATTAAGGGATTGACAAATTTTAACTGAAAAGGCTCTTGACAGATAACTGAAATCCACCTGTCCAGAGATAAATATAACTTCCTCCCTGCCTACCAAATGAGCATAGACCCCTTCACTCCCAAACCTATACCTGTGTCTTCCACTGACCTTTATATGGACAATACCAATAAGCTATTCAGAATAGTATATATCAGATTTTCAGGTGTGATAGACACTATAATTCCTTCTGCTGGCCCCTGGTCCTGGTGTGTAATATCAATGTTATACAGTAGCTTTAAAAGCTATGGTGACAACCAAAAATACCTCAGATCTAAACAAAAGTATTTCAGATTTAAGTGAATTCCAACTATCAGTGTAAAATATACACTCTATTAACAGGACTTTTTGGTGATAATGTACAAAATGGATCAACACAGCAACAAATTGCTCACATGCCAAACAAAACTATTCAAAATACAAACCAAAATACATGGATTCACAAAAAAAATGGTGTGAGTTGACCTTTGGTGTGCACATATTTACTATATAAATTGGTGACAAAAAACACTTAAGCACAGTGAGTCAAAACTCAAACCAAAAGCAAAACACAATAGTAATGTTGTGCCCTTCCAGAAAGGGCAGGCTCTTTAGTTATTGGATTTTTTATTTTTGCTTTAAATTAATCTTTCTTTATTTTTAATATTGAAATTTTAAGTTAGAAGCTAATGACTAATTATTCTAATTTAATTTACCTTGTTTTATGTCAATTTGCGTTCAAATTGCTGTTGTTGTCCTCCTTCTTCATAGCTGTTTAAATGGATTATATATTTTTTACTTTAATGTTAGAAGATTTTAGCTTCTACTTGCTTTTCAAAACTCCTGTTTACATCATTGCTGCTCTTTTGCTAGTTTCACATTGCTGATCTGCGGTCCAGACTGGGTTTCTGTTTCCTCTTCTCCTCCAGATTCTTCTTGCAGTTTTCTCCAGTTTCTCCTTTTCTTGGCTGTTTCCCCTCTACCTATAATTGTAACTTGAATGGAAGAAAAAACTATAAATAAAGAGCTTGTGAAGAGTAGGCTTCAAGCCAAAATTCTAAGTGATTTCTTCCCTTCAATCTTTTATCAATTTTAACTTCAGATTTGTAATTTTAAGAATTTTGTTTTTTTAAATCTATAGTTAGGTGATTAGTTCTAAGTTTTTTCTTTTTTTTCTTCCCAGTTAAAGAATAAAAGCTGTAAAACAACAACCCTTAGGCTTTTTTATCCATTATTTTTCATTAAATAATATTTTAATAGTCACATGTACCAGTTTGCTGATGAAGAGTATCCCAATATTAAAAATCCCTTAGTTACTATAGTTCACTATTAAATACTTTGTTTTATCTCCTTTGTTTAGGATTTTTAAGCTCTGTCACACCTTTTGTAACCCAGTACATATTTTTAGCAGGATTCTGTAAAATTATATTGCAGACTGTCCCTACCTTTTTATACCTTCTGAATTTCAACCTTAATGCTTTACACACTTTAGTTTATAACCTTGCACCATTATGGACAAGGGCTTACAAGTAACTCAACATGTAAGCAAAACTACTCAATTGTTGTGTGCAATAAATTTTAATCAAGAATAATACCAAGGTATCTAAAATAAGACACAAAATCCAAGACATAAATTTTAAAAATATAGTGGTGGGTACTTAATTTGGCATAAAATCTAGGAAAATGGATGGAAAATATTTTGGGTGTTCTAAAATGAGTGTGGTAAAACCAAAAACAACTAATTAAGAAATAAAAAATCTATAATTAGGATATGGGGGAATATTAATCAAATACCATATTCAGATAAAAGCAAAAATTAAAATTAGGGAGTAACTTAATTGAAATTTATTTAATGTTTTATTAAATTCTCAAAATGGAAGGAACACAACAACAGAGTACTGTAAAGCCCAGCTGTAAAGACACAGAATAAATTACTTTCTATAATTAATATAGGAAAATAGATAGCAATATTGGGTTGAACTTCAATGATAGCTTAGCTGCAAGATATTCAAAGGGTGTTTATTTGTAGTATCTCCCACTGTGCAAATGTTTGTAAGTGGGAGTGCAAGCAGGGAATGGAGAATCTCAAAAGACTGGGTGATGAAGGATTAAATCAGGCATTTGAAATATAGTCAACCCTTTGTTCTTCTATTATCTGGGTCTGGATTTTTGATTCCTAGTTGTAGCCAACGGCTTACTATCAGTAGGGGAAAGGGGCCTAAGTCTTCCTCAAGGTCTAATTTTAAACTGGGTAGTAAGGTTTGGCAAGAGTCTGGAACAAGCCATGTGGTCTGGATCCTGGATTCACATTGGTTGGTGCCAGGATTTATGGCAAGGGTTTTGATTTTATTCCTGAATTGTTCAAGGACTAAATGGCCCGCTTCTATTTTTATCCCCTAATTCTGGGACTTATCTGATTAGTTCCTCCCAAGGATTTGCGTTACAATTGGTTTTACGCGCAAGGTGGACTCTTAACGGGTACTTATTTATTATTAAATAATGCTCAAAATACAAAAAGCTTTAAAATGAGTGGTTGATCAATCATTTTGCTTTTGTATTTGCTGAGATACACTTGCATGAATGACATCATTTCATGCAACAGAAGTCATGCAGGGGGGACTGCTTTTGCTCAATTTAGCCCTCAATTAACCTTTTTGACCTGACTTAATTTATTAAAATAAATTATAGGCGCTGTCAAGAGCTCTTGAATGCAGGTTTGGGCATTGGCATCTATTGATTAAGAGCTGATATATGATTGCATGAATTACATCATCTATGCAATCATGACGTCATGCTTTATGAAGCAATGGCATCTCAATCAGACATTTTGCGATTCTTCCCCTTTTGCACTAGACTGTGCTTATTTTTTGCTTTGATCCTCATTCAGAGTATGTCAGGAGTGATCATGACAAGTACCAATGGACCTGGTATGTGCCGCAGTTGCAGTTGCCCCCGTGGGTCAAAGAATAGAGTTAGTGCAACCCAAGTGCCTACTCAGGAAGGAGATGGGAGAGGAGAGTTCAATAGTGACGCTGCACTGACACGGCCAGTTCAAGGAGCATAAGCTGCTAGGGTGTGGAGCATCAACCCTCAAGTTCCCAAGCTGACCCGGAAGCCCACCAAGGTTACCACAACAAAAACAGTTAGAAACAAGGAGGTAGAACTTACTTTTTATGTGTTTAACATTGTGTACCAGCAAGAGTTGGTCCCGTCAGCCATGCTGGAGAAAGTTAATCCTGTACTTGACACTAGCTGTGAGTCTTACATCAGTGATGGTAACCAGGAATAAGACAAGGAGCCTGAGTTCTACAGAGCTGATGAGGTACAGCTGGTGTTAAAGAGTTTGCAGCCTTCTACAACAAGGTACCCATGCCTTGCAAGCCTGTCACCAATCAGGATCCCAGTTTATCTGAGCCTACTAATCCTGCTCAGAAGCGCATCCCAGATATCAAACGCATCATCCTGCTCAAGCTAATGTGTAAATCTGGTGACTACAAGGCGGCTGCAGCCATTGTTGGATTGGATCCCAAGTACGCCAGCAAGACCTTCCACAAATTCATCAATACTGGCCAAGTCCTTCCCGCGGAGACATCCTTGCGCGTTTCTACCGTGCTCACCAAGGAGAACAAATGGGAAATCTGCCAGTGGATAACCCAGGGCTGCCATCTTGAACTTACAAATATACAGGCCATGGTCAAACCTACTTTTGGGGATGAGACTTTCATTTTCTTTTACTACTATCTGGTCAAGGAAATGCAATTTTCCTGGAAAAAACTCGGGTTATCCCCATACAATTGGAACAGCCCAGCCAATATCAAGACCCAGAAAAACTATGCAGAGGTGTATACTTCCCTCAAAGACAAGGAGACACTCAAATTCTATTACATTGACAAATCAGCATTTGCCTTGTCTATGCGGAATGCATATGTGTATGTCCCAAAAGGCTCAAATGACAGGGTAGCTTGGCGTGCTGCAGTCTGCGCCACAGACTATTCAATGGTGGCTCTCCTTGGTCCAAAGGAGATTGAGATGTATCAAATGATATTGGGATCCCACAAAAGACAGACCTTCCTATCATTCCTCCAATTGGTCCAGGAGCACCTGAGGTGCACAAGCCTGGGCCTCACCAATGTAATTGTGCTGGATAATGTTGGTCTCCACAAGGTTGCCAATATTCTCAAAGAACTCCCAATGATTGACACCAGCATTACTGTGGGCCCCCAGCAATTGGCCACAGAAAATTTGCGCCTTCTCTTCCTCCCTGCTTATTCATCCTTCCTAAATCCCATTGAATAAGTTTTTGGGCGGCTCAAGCAAGTTTTAAAACAAGTGATCCCAACCGGGACCAAGGACCTGTTTGATTTGCTGCAGGCCGGGATCCATACCCTCCCAGCTGAGACTGTGGCCAAATTCTATGGCCATGCTGATTTGTTCATCCCCGCATGCCTATCCAAACAGCCAATCAATTAAAGGCTTAGTGTGTCCAACCTTTTTTATATTCTCTAATTTACTATTCAATATTTATTAATTATCATTTTATATTTAGATGTTTCCACGCCCACAATCACATTAAGCGGGACCATCAATGAAGGTTAGTAATTTATTTATTTTATATTAATTTTTTTATTATGGCATCTGAGGCTATCCCAAACACTTGATACCTGATAACATGAATATATTTATATCACTCTTATCAAATAAATATAGAAATGAAATTAAAAAAATAAATGTATAATTTACAAATTAGAATTATATTTTATTAAAGTATATTATTTTGCTTTTATGAAAACCTTCTTTGGGATTTATTTTGAAAAAATTGTTTGCTAAAATAAGAATCATAAAAATTTATTATAATAAAAATGCTGTAAATTCAGAACCTAAAGATAAAAATGCAGGATTGTCAAATTCTTTTGCATGAACTCACCGACTTAATGGAGTGATTTTCATCCCAAAACAACTTAATTCTTTATACAAAAGGATGAAAAATATTCCAGTAAGTTAGTGGGTTTACGCAAAAGAATTTGACAATCCTGCATTTTTACCTTTAGGTTCTGAATCTACAGTATGATAAATTGTAATGAAATTTATTGGAAGAGAGGATTTATTAAGAGCGCCTGCTGTGAGTTCTTTGGTATGTACCCACCTGGCAATGGAGGTGGTGCACAACCTCCACTGCCACACTGTAGACAGTGGATAAACCATGATTAAAATATGTGCAGCAGCTGGTAAAAGGGAGTATTGTTAGGTGAGAATGCAGGAGCAGCTTCTCTGGTGGGGCTTCAAACCCATAGATTACAGCCATGACCAGGACGTTCTGGATTATGTGGTCAACTGAGTCTTAACCTGGGGGACCTTCTTCCCATCTAATGAGAGCCAGGCCTTGTTGATCCTGAGAATCACCTTGTCTAGGCCTCCACTCTGGCGCCAATTCCAAAGTAGAAGATATACCCAAGGTAAAAAACAAGATGAAGCCTTTGTCCAGCAAAGACTTTTGTAAACTCACAGAGTTTATTATACACAGCACTAATTTTTTGCATGCTTGGTCTTCAAGAAGGTCAGCTCCATGTCTGCTGGGACCCCCGTCTTGTCAGCGCTCCAGGCCAACCCAAAGTTGGCAAGGAGGATTTTTTTCTTCTTTATGGCTGTTGGGTCTGCAACAGCCAATTTACCCACCACACACCCAAAGTTCTTCAACAGTTAAGATGGGGTATGCTCCAAGGGGTAGCAGAAGCAATCAGCCACATGGGCCTGGCTATCTCTGGTAACTTCTTGAATGGAGAGTTGCCAAGACTTCCCACTTGGATGTCCCCTTGGCATGTGTCAGCCCATCTAGCGTGTTCCTTGTCATTGGGAAGGACCTGTAAATTCTGACTTCAAGCTCCCACACAACAGGGGGGACAGAAACAGTTGCTTAGCCACATGATTGGCGTATTTGGCATAAAATATGGCAGGGACAAACGGGACCAGGACCTGGCAGATTTCACCGTTTATGTTTTCTAAAAAAACAGGTAAGTATTTACAAAGTTTTATTAATTTTTTTAGGTTACCTTCACATGTTTCCTCATTGCCGGCAGCTTCAGCAGGCTTAGCCATTCTTGGCGCAAGCAATTGCACTGGCAAGTCTGTGTCCTTGGTTCTGGCTTGCTTGGATGGCTTGAGATGTGTATAAATCTCAGGGCCATCAACCCAGACAGACAGTGCAGAGAGTGCAAAGGACTTGAATTGAAGGCCTTCCACAATGGTCTTCTGGAGATTTAAAAGTGCTTGATTGCTGTTTTGGAGGTGTCTGGAATCTTGGCCATAAGTGCCTTGGCAGACACCTTGTCAATCTTGTCCCCTGTAAGGACAGTGGCCCTCACTTTTGCTTTGACCTTGAAGTCAATGTCTTTGATTTTGGCAATTGCTGAGTCAAGATCCTTCAAAAGCTTCTCCAATTCTCTCATTGTAATTTTACTAACCTTTGCTATGTTTTTATAGCTTTCATCCCAATAAAATCTGTATTATTATGATATTATTGCATCTTTATTTATCCTTATTTGTTTCACATTTACTACAATATCCCATATTTTAACCGTTGTTTATATGTTTTATGCTTATCTTGTGATGTGCTGTTTGTTTTGTGTTGGCATTGCTTCCATAATTGCTAATTATTTTTGGTACTTTGCACAGCCCCTTATATAAGGATAAAAACAATTTGGTGATCAGCTAAATTTGAATTGGAAAATTATAGGTTAATTGTGTTTAGATAAAGTTGTTATTGATCCAAATTCAAAACCTTAATGATAAACTTTAAGCCAATCAGGAGCTGTGTGAGAAAGTGATTGTTGTGATATAAAGGGTCATTCAATAATTCTTTGATGCATGTGTGCTAATTAATATGATTGACTGGTTGTTTTGCTATTGTGCACCATTGTTGCTGTGGCAAGTTGTTGGTAGACTAGTGCTCAATCAGCTGCTGACTGAGCACTAGTCCACCAACAATTTTCCACAGTGGCAATAATGCACAATGGCAAAACATCCAGTCAATCAGATTAATTAGCACACATGCATCAAAAAATTATTGAATGGCCCTTTATATCACAACAATCACTTTATCACTTGGCTCCTGATTGGCTTAAAGTTTATCATTAAGGTTTTGAATTTGGATCAGCAACAACTTTATCTAAAAACAGTTAACACTATATTTTTTCTAATTCAAATTTAGCTGATCACCAAATTGTTGTTAATATTTTCACAATGGGTGTGTTTAATTGCTAAAAATAACTGTGTTCTGGATCTAGATACATGACATAGTAAATATATGATTTTTGTGAGAGAGGGGGGCTAAACTAACTAAGTTTGGCTCCCATCCCGGTGAGGTAAACCACCAGGATGCCGCCCAGTGGAGTACTGGGATGGCCACTTGGAGGGGGGAGAGAAGGAAGGACACATGAGACAACCGTGGGAAGTAGGAATTCAGCCCCATCAGCGCTAGCCTGGCAAACAACCAGGGCGTACAGGAGGGGCAGAGGGCAACTTCACAGGAGCTTGATGGGATGCTGAGTGGTTCACCTCCAAGATAGGAGGGGTAGACACCAACATTTCCTCCAAAGAGGGGGCAGGCACAGCGTTGTCTACAGAAGAAAAGTCCAAATATTGCAGGTGATACCCTTGATAATTGTCTCTCCTGAGACAAGTAGTTCACCAGGGAGGTGCAGGAGACTGTAGGGGTTGGTGCCCATAAGGCGTGCAGAAGTAAAAAATTGAGACCACAGATCAGGGGCAGTTGTCCAGAGAAGGATCACAAAAGGCGCCAAGGTGAACACCACAAATTTTAGGACTGGGAGGATCATAGTTGCAAAGAGCACAAAATTTGGTGCACAACAGTGCAATTTTTAGAACTCAAAGTAATAAAATATTGAAGAGATAGGTAAGCCACAAGAAAAAAACTGAGCCAGAGCAGCAGAAATCAAGTGGGGGCCTTGGCAACAACTTTGGGTAGCTTGGGTAATTATAGAGGCGTAAAGCGGGTTTGAAATCAATAAAATAAGGAAAATCTCAAATTTAACGTAAGATTTATATAAAATTTTAAATGGAGTTTGTGGATTGAACTGGGCTTTTGAAAGCGTAAACCACAGAGACAATGTTGAAGTAAAAGGCCTGTGATTAAAGGCTTTGAAAGGACAACCGGGTTCAAAGAGGACAACAATAAGGTAAGACTTATGGTGAAATTGACTAACACTTTGAATAAAGATACAGAAGACCCCAAACAGAGTCAACCAAATAATTTCAAACAAATATAGGCAACTGTTTCCAGAGGATTTAATGATTTGAAAATTGACAAGCAGGGGTTCAAAGTCCCCTGGCATTGTAAAAAGGGGAAGTGCTGCTAGAAGGGAGTCACATGACCACAGATACTGCATCTGATTGATCAAGGGAGAAAATTTGCTGGCCAGGGCCAGGGGTGCTGGAGGGTTTCAAGGAAATTTCTGCGGCTCCACCTAATTGGCTGGGAGGCTCTTCAACAAGCTCAGATTTAATTGACTTTCTGGTTCTGGATGTGGCGTTGTTTGATTGAGTGTTCCTGATAGTTTTTAAGAGAGGGTGACACCATGCCAACAAATAGTCCAAATTGATCAGTGTTTCTTCCCAGGCTGGGACAACTGGAGCTGTAGGATCTGCAGGATAGGCTAGGACAAATTTCTCATCAACAATATGGGCTAAATCTCCTAGAGAATTAAGTGGCTTGGCTGTTATTTTTGGCCATTTTTTGGTATGGCAGGGAAAAGTGGTTCAATCCAAGGCCAAAGGTGGTAGTGAATTTACAATTTTATAGAAATAAGCTGAACATAAAGAATAAAATCAACTATAAACAAAGAGAAATTAAACAATTGAAATGTAATATAAATATAATATAAAGAAAAAATTTGATGACAATGAGTTTATTTTGGGACAGGGGAAGTGATGCCTACTAAGCAGAATAGTGCAAGAAAGAAGGCGTAGAGGCAGTGCTGGCCTAAGGGTCTGTGATTGGGTGGGTGGGGATGGCAGGTGAGGGGTGGTGGTGATGGCGGGGGTTGAGGTAGGAGTTTGCGTGTGATGGCTGCCATACAATACTGATGATATTCCTTGTCTGTCATCGCCTTGATTGGCTGGTAGGTGACTGTGGCACAGGGTGGGAGACGCTCATCCTTGCGTGATTGGTTGCCTATGTTCACATGGAAAACCATTTGCATAAACAAATCAGCCACCATTTGGTGACCAAAGAGAGAATTATGGTCAAGGACCCCAAGATAGAGGTTTTTGAAAGCCTGAGGGCAGTGCTCCCAGAGTGTATCTCTAATATTAAAGAACACTACATCAGCCAGATGGATGTCTGCGTGACTGGCAGGGTAGACTGAGGCCTGGTGCCTGTGTTGCTGGATGGCCTTGAGGGCGGTGGAGCTATCATCCATCTGGTGGTTCAAGAAACCCTGGTGCTTGGAATTTGAGCCATCCTAGGAGTCAAGTAATCCATTGAGAATGTGGCCGTACTTGTAGCCATTGGTGAAATCTGGGTTTGTCCAATAATAGACAGAATTCTTGGCTGAAACAGCCAGAAACACACCAATGAAAGTCCCCTTCTTGTCCTTCTTCCTTCTTTTTTGAGTGGCGTCTCTTCTTTGCTCGTCAAAATCATCAAAAGCTATTGATAGCTTGTAGTAAGAGATGAAGAAGATGTCCTCTGTTAGACTAGTCAAGCATCTGACCAGGGTGGATTTTATGGCAGGATCATACAGGGAATCCTCAGCGCCATCCCATTGGTTGCCGGCAACATTGGTAAGAATCTGTATTGAAGCCACCTTTCCATGCATCCAGAGCTGCACCATGCGCTCAGAAACCCATATGCCATGGTGTGCAAGTTTTTCTTGACTTGGGTCAGGGGAAGCTTGGGGTCCTGCTGCAGGAGATTGAGCATAATTGAGTAGGCCTTGCTGATCTGAGACCCTGGGGCCTTCTTTAGCTTCTTGCCTGTCCCAATCAAATTCCCCTTTTTCATGATGTTGTTGAATTCCTGCATGACAGTAGCCCAGGTGATTTTCAATTGGCTGTCTATCTGATCCCAGGACAGACCCTGTAGGTTCAGTGCCACAGTTTCCTGGAGAATTTTGGTGCTGATGATTCATTGCTTGGGGCGCTGGGTTGCAAGAGCTAAAGCCTGATTGGCTGTAGGGGAGCAGGTTGGATGGTGGCAAGAAGTTGTTCAGAATCAAGTTTGCCATCCTGATTGGTTGGTTGACAGGCAGCTTGTGCGGGGGTGGGTACGGGGGCAGATCTAGACACTAAGTGACTACTAAACAAGTCAAAGCCATATGGTTTGGGGGTCAGGTACAGGTCAGCTTCCTTGTTACCTGCATCAAAGGCCAGGGTGTAAACAGGTGCCTCCACGTTCTGAGCCTTGCCTCCACGGAAGCTTCCTTGGCTGACGCTGTCTTATTTGCTGGTGCTGTCAAAAATGTTGCTGTTGAAAACCATCTTAAAATAAAACCTAGGATAAGATCACTAAAATTAGAAGTTTAAAATTTTATGATTTATTCTTATTGTAATCACCATTTCATATTTGGAAGGTTCTCAAAACCATTTCACACAAATTAGGAGCCATTAAAATTAATAAAATGTCTCTGTTCTTACTGTAAATTCAGAACCTAAACGTAAAAATGTGGGATTGTCAAATCCTTGGTCCAAATTTTGAATCACTTTTGCAAGATAGCCTTTTTTAATTAAATTGAATTATTTGTATTTTTATTTGAATTTTTAAAAATGCAGGAACTCATAGACACTTTGAAAAGTTCAAGTTGAGCTTCATATTTCCAATGGACAAAATGAATTAACTGGAATCAGATTTGAAGTGTTCAAATCTATCAACCATTTTCATTAAGTTTACTATGTTTTTTGAAATTGCGGGATTGTCAAATCCAAGAACCAAATTTCAAATCACTTTTGAATGCAACTAGTAAACTCAGATATTAATTACAGGAACTGGAATCCAAATTGAATGTAAAGTAAGAAACTAGGACAAATCAACCCAAATCAAGAAGCTCCACTCTGGATAAAATCAAATGGAAAATACAATCTCAACAACCATGTTTAGACATGAAAGTAAGTGAAATGTAAAATTGTCTAAACTGGAAATAATGCAATATTCTGCACTCTAAATCACTAATATAGTGACCATAAACCCATATAATGATTTATGGGCTACTCTCCTGATGATGCAGAAATTTTTTAAAAGTTTTTTAGCCCCTGGAGTAGCCAGGGGCCAAACAAACTTTCTTTTGAGGAAGGAGAGGAAAATATAAACCATCAGTTTACTACACTATGTATTCATGTACTGCTATTAAGGATACTTGATAACAGTAGATTTCATAAAATACTAATAATAAAATAGAATTATATATTACAATCTGTCTTTATCATGTTGCCTTTTCCTTGGTGTGTTGATAGTTCATTTGCTGTTGATAAGGTGTTTTCATTTAATTGGATGGTTTCACCTTTTCAACATCAAATGAACTATAAACACACCAAGGAAAAGGCAACATGGTAAAAATAGATTGTAATATATAATTCTATTTTATTATTAGTGTTTTTTAAAATCTACTGTAATCAAGCATCTAAATTTTAGCTGTTCTAAAATGGAATAGGGTGATTTTTGAGAATGCCTATGATTCCTAAAAGAATCAGCATAAATCCACTCTAGATCCTTTAGCATCCTTTTTGAGACACCCATAAATTATATTTATTTCAAATTCCTCACAATTATGATTTGAAACTTGGTTCTTGGATTTGACAATCCCGCAATTTCAGATTTGTTAATTTTCACATGATGTCTATTATTTGTTTGAAATACAGGAAATCTCAAATTGTACATTAGAATTCTGCATTTCTGATTCATGTATCCCGCATTTGTTTGCTGTGTTTTGTCTTTTGTTAGTTGAGTTATCTGCTCAAGAGATTTGAAATTTGCCAATTTAAATAAATCAAAAAAAGTCAAGTTAAATGTTTGATTTTATTAAATATTTTATTTTTCACTAAGCTGAGTTTCCCGCAAAAGTGATTTGAAATTTTGACCAAGGATTTGACAATCCCGCATTTTTACGTTTAGGTTCTGAATTTACAGTAAATTGTATAGCTGTTGATTGGCTGTTAAACTTTTATTCCTTTATTTCTGCTGCTCATACTACACATCTTGTGCGACTTTATTTTGTTTTGTGCTTGTGGAATAGGTGCAATACGTCAATTCAAAAACGCCAGAGCAAAAGACGCCATCTCAAAATTTTTTTGAGATGGCATTGTGATTTACATCAGCAAAACTAAAAAAAACTTAATAAAATTTATTAAATAGTTATTTTTTACTTATTGGTTTCTAATACAGCATCTCAAAAAACCGCATCACAGAAACACTATCTCAAATCAAAATAAAAAGAGTGTTATCCAAATAAGATTTTTTAATTATAAAAACTCTTAATAAATATCCTAAAATATGCCATCACAAAAAACTGCACCACAAAAACGCTATCTCAAATCAAAATAAAAAGTCTGTTATCAAAATAAGGTTACCAAAACTTTGCAAATTCAACTGCAAAACTAGCCAGCTTTAAGCGCCGCTGTGCCGCCTTCTACAATTAAAAAGCGCCGCGGCGCCAACTTGGGATAGTCTTAGGCACCGCCGCGCCGCCTTGCAAACATCTTTTATGCCGCGGTGGCGTCTTACTATTAAATTTAGTGCTGCAGCGGCGCAAAATTTCAATCCCCAACATAAAAACTCCACTAATCAACAATATTTCCATAAGCACTAAATTTAGAAGATAATTACAACAATTAAAAATTTAATATAATAAAAAATAAGAGCTAAAAAATAATAGAAACAATAAAAAAGAGGATAGGCAAAGCAAGTTTATTGCAATAAAAGGCAGGCTGTGTGGGATTAGTCCCTTGTGTTGCGGGCACCTCCACGCTGCTGAGCAGAAGACGTGGCAGGAGGAGAGGACTGGCGGTTGGTGGGGTGGGGATGCTTGGCGGTGCGCTGGATGGTAATCACTGGGCGCTCATGGGTGGGCATCATGTAGCGGTTGTTGTCCAGGCGCTGGCGCACATGAGCCAGGATCACCAGCATTTGGGCCCAGGCCAACTGGGAGTTGCGCGACATAAAAGACCAGTTGCACAGGGGAAGGCGGATCTGACTGACTGGCACCAAACAGCCCCAGCCACTACAAGCAGAGAAAGCAGTACCTATAGTGAAGCAGTTCATCAACACATCTTCCATGTAGGAATAGGATAGGGGCAAAGGGACGCGGAGCTGGTAAGCCAGGGAGCGGTAATGCTCCAGGCAACAACCAGCGTACCCGGGCTGGCCAGGATGGCAACTTTTGGGAGGATACCACATAAAGTGGCAAGTTGCAGCAGCCAAAGGAAGGTAGAGAGAAGCATTGCCAGTGGTAATGGCTTGAAGATATGCCTTGAACGTGGCAGAGAAGCGACGGTTGGTATTGGCTTGGACAGGCAAGTCCAAGGTTTGATGGAAGCTGGGATCTGCTGCAAGCTCAAGAGCCCAAACCTGAGCCACCTTGTCAATATACTCATTGCGGACAGCAATGGTATGTGCATGTTGCGCGGAAATCTCACTGGGGGGCAGGGTAGCTGACAGCAGCCCTAGACGCACCTCAGCAGCCAAACAGGAGGCATCATACCGGCCGTGATGTAACTCCCCTGCCTAAATTGGGGTCATTGCATCCTCATTGGAGTGTAGCGCCTGTACAAAGCTGTACATTGTCTCCTTGTGGTGGCAGATCCCAAACTTGCTAAGGAGGTCAGGGTAGTCCACCACCACAAGTTCAGAGTTGCGGCAGGCGCAGAGCATTGAAGATGGGGTAGGGGGAGGCGCGCCAGTGGAAGGAAGGCGTTGAGGAAATGGGTGCTGAGCACCAGAAGGATTGCCGCTGGGTGGCGCATTGCTGACAGGAAGAGGCTCCTCAAACATGGAGTCCTTGTCAGGGAAATCCTTGGCACTAGAGTTTGGCGCAGTACTACGCTCAGAGGCCGCCACGGTGGTTGTGCAGTCCTGTTTGCAAAACTGTGAGTCACTGGCCCAAAGTTGATTCAAGAAAGCAATACAAACTGAGCGCGGCATTTTTCGAAAAGTGTGCCGCTCCGCTCCGTCCATTGAAGCCATCATTTTGTCGTAGGCTTGGCGCATGTTGGTGTTGGTGTTGGTGTTGCTGTTGTTGTTGTTGGTGTTGGGATTCATCTTGGAAAAAAAGAAAGTGGTGTTTGGTTAAATGGGGGGATATGTTGGAAATTTTGACCAAGCAATGATGCCAATTATGACAGAGCTCACGGATTAGGATTACAGCAGCCAACTCCATAAATTAGCAGTATAAAATCAATGATGCCAATTATGACAGAGCTCACGGAATAGAATTACTGCAACCTCATTGTCATAAATTCATGATATAAAATTTATATATATTCAATTGGCAGTAGGTTTTGGATCATTACTGCAGAATATCCAATGACATGCGCCGCCGCGCTGTCTCTATCATACATAAAGCGCCACCACGCCACCCAAAAAAAGCTCCAGGTGCCGCAGCACTGCCTTGCAAATATTTTAAATGCCATGGCGCCGCTCTACTTTTACATCAAGCGCCGCCGCGGCGCTATTTTTGAATCCCCAAAATGGTTATCTAATTATTAATCATATTTCTAAGCATAAGTCTCAATATTATAATCAAAAAAGATATTTTGGATTGGTAGTAGATTTAAAATTGTAAAGACAAAATCCAACCTACTGAAAAGCGGCGCCTAGAGTTTTAATTAGTTGGCGCTGCAGCACCTAGAATTTTAATTATTTGGCGCTGCGGCGCCTGAGATAATTTTTAGTTGGCGCTGTGGCGCCTAAGCTTTAATTAAATGGTGAGGCGGTGTGTTCTTTGATTTTTTGTCACTATATCTTACTTTTATGTGATTAATCCAAGCCTTTTCCTTATTAATTGGGAATAAAAAATGGTATTAATTTAAGACCTACATAATAAATTAACCCAAATTAGTGCCACTTTGATAGTACTACCCCTCTGCAACACAGTCATTCAAAAATCCACGTTTAATATGCTAGCCTTATTCCTTATCATAGTGTGAACTTTGCTATTTGGTTTTTAATAATACAATCTTTTACTAGTGATTTTATTTTGTAATGAGAGTATTTCTGTTGTGCAAAATGTACCCATTACAAAATCTACTAAGCAACTAAGTGTCCAATAGGAGTGGCACCCACCAATGTGGCACTAGGAATAACCTGTTTTAGCATGTGGTGTCATAGGACGCTATAAAGAGCACGCCATCACAAATTGACTGTTTCCACTTTTACAAAGTACAGTTCAACGCCAAATCTCAATTAAGTAAAAAATGTAAGAAACTGTCTGAAACTTTGCATTTATGTATTTTTTTATCTTCTCTAAACAACTGGGTACTTTTTAACCCCAGTTGTATAAGCTAGTTTTAAAAATATTCAAGTTTTACTCTTTGGCCCAGTTGAGGTAGTTCCACCAGAAGTTTGTTAATTTAATATAAAAAATGGTCAAAAACACTATATTTTTGAGCTATAGCATCTCAATTACGTCAATTTGAAAACGCCATTTCACTTGCAAGTTTTCAGTTAAAGCTCACAGTTTTGCATACTTGCGCTACTAATAAATTTTTAATTTTTACAGAATAAAAAACATAATAATTTTGATGGTATATAATTTGAGAGTTTTTCTACAATTTCATGTAAAAATATTGACTACTTTTATATTTAACACATTCTCATTTTTCTCTTTAAAAATTCCCCCCAAATTTGAACTTTTCTGACGCAAATTTGCTCTTAGATGCCTCCCAAGCCTACCACCAACGTTACCCACAAGGCTCCCAAGAGCACGGCTGCTCCCGCTCAGGCAAGAAAGACCAAGGCTACCCTCGCCAAGCAGACTCCTAAAGAAAAAACCCTGTCAAGACCCCCACACCTTCCCCCAAGCCTGAGGCTGATAGCCCCACCCCCTCCCCACTCTCCCTTTGTCTACTCCCCCTCTGATCTCCAGGAGGAGCATGTTCACTCCAATGATGAAGATGAGAATGAAAGAGTCTCTGAAAGCAACTCTGGCGACCATGGTTTTGCAGCCTCAGAGGAGGAGCCTATCCTAGAGTGGGACCTACATGCAGTTGCCAATATCTGCAACGTCAACGGGCAATTTATAGTTCCAGCTATTTTTCCTGACTTGTTTCCCATTATGACCAAGAAGGGGGGTGCTGGCTTTGTCAAGGACAGCTTCCTTTTCATATGCAATGACCAGAAAAACATATGGCAAACCATCACTACAAATGTGATAGTCCAGGTTACTCCGCACAATTAACTACAATTGGGTTTACCCAAGTCAAGGAGCTCACCATTGAGCATGACTGTTTGGGCTCTGATATGATTCTTTACTATCTAATGCACTGGTACCTTTGCCAAGCCATTCCTTTCAACAAGGACTTGACTTCAACTGAGCTGGTAACTCATGCTCTCCTTTACCTGAATAAGGATCAGAGAGAGGAGGTTGGAGAAAAGACCAGACTCCAACAGTATGTGACTGATCAACAGTCAATTGATGCCAATATTGGCGTCAGCGCTAGAAGTATCAAAGAGCTTGTACTTTTGGAAGTCCAGAAGAAAACCATTCTTGGAAAGCCCTTTTTTCTACACAACAATAGGCAAGGTTCACCAAACCGTATTTTGTGCTTTTTGACACAAGAGGATCTTGTACGCCTTTTAAAGCGTGATACCTGGTTTGCCAATTGGACTTTTGCCTCTTGTCCTAAGCTATTTTATCAGTTTTGGGCCATCCATGGTCAGGTCAATGAACATACAATTCCCTTTGTCTTTTTCTTTCTTCCTAATAAAAGGGAAGAGACTTACATCCACGCCTTGAATATACTCAAGCAAAAACTGGATGCCATCTTGACTACGCTTGAAAAAGAGCCAACCAAGAAAAGGGGCCGCAAGAAGAAGAAGGTCAGCCCAGAGGCTACCCAAGAGCAACAGGCCATAGCCAAAAAAACGCCTGAGTCCGTTCCTTATCATACCATGTTGATGGTTGACTTTGAGGCTGCACAGGCCAACGCTTTTATCAAGGTATTTAGGAGCAGGCCCCAAGGCTGCTTCTTTCACTACCGCCAGGCTCTGCGCAAGAACCTGATGAAAACCCAGCCCTCAATAAGCTGGTATACAAAGATGGCACAAAGGAGGCCAGAAAGATATTCAATTGCTTTGCTGCTCTTGCCATGGTCAGAAAGGAAGAGGTTAACCTTTTTTACGACAAGCTTCTCAATGACAATTACATTCTTGGGAACCAAGAAGCCTTCGCTCCTTTCATACAGTATTTTGAGCACCAGTGGGTAGGTGTATTCCAGGGACATTGCCGCATCTGCAAGGGCGGCGACTCAATTAACTGGAACTGCTATAAGCAGGTCAAAGCTGGTGTAACTAAGACCACCTCCTCACTTGAAGGTTGGCATAACCAATTTTCCTGCCTGGTTAAAGCAAAAAAGCCTATGTTCAATATAATCATCAAGAAGCTTAAGGTCCAGCATGCACACGGGGATCAGCTATATTCCCAGGCTGTCAAAGGCAAAGCTTTTATAGCCAAGCATGCTGGCCAGCAGGTCAAGTTTGCAAGTGTTACAAGAGCAGCTTTGGCCTATTACACCAGAGAGGGCCGCCTTACCCATCTCAAAGGCATTGCTACAGCCCTTGGATCTAATGTATAATCCACTTTCTTTAACAATAAACTTCTTTTTTTTCAAATATTTGATTTTAACTTTTAATATGTATATACATGTTTAATATAGTGTTAAAATTTAATACAAAAATAGCACTGTTTTAGGATGTGTTGACTTTGGAGCTTTGCGCACTATAGTTGGTATTAGCTGACCCCATATTTTTATTGCAGATTTAAAATCCTTGGATGATTTTGAGTCTAGTCAAATGTTTTTTATAGTTTTTGAAATGTTTTTTGGGCTTTTATCAATATTTTAAGTTATCTGGCGCAGTTTAGCCATAGATCCAAGATGGCGTTTTTAAGATGGCGTCTTTCTAGATGGCGTTTTTGAGATAGCGTCATTCAAATTGATGTATTGCACCAAATATACTTCTCTTCTTTCCTAATTCCATATTTGAAGCTCCCCTCAAAAGGCGCTCCTTATCAAAAGCAATGTATTTGTAAAACAAAAAAAAAACAACTTAAAAAACATAATATATAAAAAGTAAACTTTATATGGCTTTTATTGGCATTTAAAAGGTAAAAATACCTGTATAGTTTTTATTTTATTAAATTTATAAATAACAAGTTAAAAGTTAAGAGAAATATATAAAAGTATTATATTTATATATAGATTTTATTTTAAAAATTGAAAAATATGAAAGAGAAAAGGTAAAAATACAACATATCAAAAAATCAGATGATTTTATTTAAAACAAAGTTTTATATATGAGAAATGAAAAGTGTCAGCATTATGAGTTACAATTAGTAAAAAAAGCTGAATTATCACTGTCAATTAGAAAAATTGTAGACATTATTTTTGACAACATTGTCACTGTTGACATTTTTTTGAAAATTTACTATGTTTTTTCATAGTACACTTAATTAAATTTATGTGAGCTAGCAAATATTAACCATTTTCTGTGTGTTTTTGTTCACATAATAAAATAAAAATATATAAAAATAAGTTAAAAATAATCAAAGTTAAGTATTTATTTCTTAAATATAATATTTTGGGGGTGAGAACATGATATTTTACCATTGCATATATAAGAAGTTGTTAATAAGTTGTTGGTAGATATCAAAAAAGTAAAGTGTCAACAACGTCACTTACAACATTCTTTATATGAGGTGGCATATTAATTTAAGCTTAATCACGCCACTCTAATTTGCTTAACTCCACCCTGGCGGATGATCACAATCAAATAGACGACATTTCTTGGTGTCAACATTATTTTCAATAATAAATCCTATAGTAACTTACATAGTAACTCACGCTTAAATTATTGGATTGTTGTTAGCCACCAATCCATTTATGATATTAAAGCCGGAATAAGTACCACATATATATTTATAAGATGAAGATTTTAACAATCTACTGTATGTGCAATGTCTTTTTCTATATATTAATTTAATAAAAAAATATTTTTAAATATGCACTTAATTTTTTTGTAGATGTTTCAGTTTTATTATTAAAAATAAGTTTGGCTTAAAAAGTGTCCACATTGACACTTTTACATCGTGAAAACAAATAAAAAATAAACTAATTTTTATTAGTAAACATAAAGAAAAAACCTGGTTGAATCAAGTTTTTTATTAAGTTTAATATTAAATTGTGTTGAAATGACCACAATTTTGTCATGTTTTCTGGGTTTGCACCCCTGAACACTTTAAAAAAAGAATTAAGCTAGTGTGACTAACAAAAAACATAGGAGATTTAGAGTTTTGAGTCGACAGTGACCATGTCAACAAAGTGTTGACATAAGCGCTGTTGCCTTTAAAACTACTGTACCTACTCACATTAGCGCCAATCCTGTAGTGGGCTCTGCCTGCCCAGCCTGTGCCTGCCCAATTATGACAGGCTGGCTGTCCAGAGTTGGTTTCCTGACAGTTAATAGTCCTGTATTAGTGTTACTTGTTTTAAACTTTTGTTCCTGCTTGCCCCTAGTTTTTAGATTAGAAAAGCATTTATATAACTACATTAAAGTATCTAAATTTGAATTAAAAATATGAAATCATTGCTTTCTTGCTCCTTTTTCTTGCCCCAGATTTTGTAGCTGCTCCTGGCCCTCTGGGTTTTTTAAAGCCCTGTTCTCCCCTCTGGGTCTGGTTTTCTGCTCTTTTTTGTTTCTGGTCCTTTTTTGGACTTTTTTATCTGAAGTTTTAAGGGGAACCCAAAAAATGATGGTCTCTCTCCTTAAAATATTAATATTTACCATAATTCCTGTCCTACTCCTCCTTTGGATCACTTCTCTGGTCCTTTGGACCAGTCTGTCTTTCTCACTGATTCCCCCTGAGAGATAAACCTCTGAAAACTTCTACTTCCTGGAAAACATCATTGGCAAGGCTAAGGGCTTCATGGTTTTGTCAAAACAACGGTTCCAACCCCCTGGTAAGGTTCCACCCAAACAGTTCTGTGACCCGCAACCTTACTTTCCTATGACCCAAAGCCGAATGCAGAAGTCAACTCAAATTACTAAATACAGCAACAAGACCCAGTGACAACCCTTGTATGGTGGACAGCTCAATTTGGCATTTCACTCAGTACAAGGATCACACCACCCCCTGTCTAATCCAACTAAGTAATCATCACAATCATGTTCCTGTTATCATGATTCACCCCAACTATATAATACCCATATCTCAATAAATATTATTATTTAGTTTTCTATCATTTTCTCCTTGTAACTCTGCTAAAACAGCACAGTTATGACAGTAGTTTTTGGTTTTGTGAGGCATTTCTTGCTTAATAGATACCAGATGCAAGCATAAAGGCCCAACATATAAGTCTTTAAGTTAATGCTATAGACAATGTGATGAATAGTGTTGAAAATGGGCACTTCCAGGGAAACATTATAAACTAGAATGTGCCTTGTTTGGATTGAACAGTTTTTCTTTGCTTTAAATCTGGGGCTCAAGTACTGGGTTATGAGGTGATTCATAAGACATTTTTTAAATCAGTCAAGTGTTGGATGTAAATTATGTCATTGTATATGTTAAATGTTTGATATTAGATAAATAAATATGATCTTTATCGGGATATAATTAAGAACAGCTAAGCTGCACCATCTAGACTCCGCAGTTAGTATAAGGGTTTGATTTATCTAAATAATTTGCTAGTGAAAAGTCAGGAATCTGATTCAGCGACGTGCTGATTATTTGTTGGGCTTTGGCCTTGTGAAAAACAACTTGACGTGTCGATATCAGTATAATACAAATTCTAGTTTAAAAGTTAAAGGGGCTAACTTCTTCCTGATTGAGCCTCAATACTATGTTCATAATTGCCATCATCACCTTTTAAAAGCAAGCATCCACGTTTACACTATCACTGGTTTCTTATTTATTCTTTTCAAACCCTTACACAATTTTCTTATTTGCAGCTTAGAAAAGGTATGTTGGAGTTAGCTATTTTTTTAAGTATTTTCTAATCTATTTGCTCTGAAATTGTTTTTGTTTGTTTTACTTTGAGCTCAGCTTTTAAGAGAGTAAAGTACTATTGTAGTCGAGCTTGAATTATAAAGTGTGCTTATTTGAAAATTTTAATTTCTTTTGAGAGCATTATTAGTAAAAAGTATATCTTTTGAAACATTTCAATTCCAAGCCCCTCACTCTTCAATCTATCTTTATCGAGTTTTCAACAAGTTTTTCAGTACAGAGTTTTGAAGACCCTTTATTGTTTTGAGAAATTGGGTGTTTTATAATTTACGTTTAGCTTTAAATTTAGATTACTTTAAGAAGATTAGGATGGTGGTGACTTTAAAAAATTGTCCCTGATTAAAAAAACCTTTTTTGGCAAAAAAAGCTTTTTTGCCATCAAGTTATTTTGTCTTTTTTGGATTTACATTTAAAGAATTGAATTAATCCCTTTTATCACACTCTTTCTATTTTGTTTTAACTGGTAGGCTTAAATATGAATAGAGTAAATGAAACCCCACGGACTATTAAATTTGTAGCAGTTTAGGATTGCTTTTCCAAATTTAATAATTCTTTTTTGCTTTGTTATTTAAAATAAAAATTTAGCGCAATAGGTCCGTTGATCTAAACTCTTGCAGTAAATGGTTAGATTTCGTGGAAAAGCTAATGCGCGGCCCGTTCTAGCTTCAGAAAAAATTGAAGCTGAATTCAAAGCTAAACTAGCATCTACTCAAAAGGAGAATAAAACCCCGACGCGTACTTCAAAAGCCTCGCCTGCTTCCAGCAGCCGTCGCTCAACCAGAACCCCAACTCATGCTGCCAAAGCTTCTCCTCTTTCTGTTAGCCGTCGCTCAGCGAAAATCCCAAGTCAAGTAGTAAAGACGTCACCTCCATCCACTAGACGTCGCTCAACTAACACTCCCAGCAAAAAGACTCCTCGAAATCTTCCTAAAGTGGATATTTCTGATACTTCCCTTGCTAGTCAGCTATCTACTAAGCGCCCTAATTCACGAAAGCCCAATTCAGCCACCCGGGAGCTAGATGACTACAGCATAGGAGGATTGGACTCTGATACCATGGAGGATTCCCATTGGGAAAAGATTAGTATTCTTAATGACTCTTTGCCTAGTTTAAATGCAGTCGGGGAATCTGCGTTTTTTAGCAACGAAAAGGTTGTCAGGGTGAAGAAGGAAACTGAAAATGTTTTCCCTGCAGACGATCCTTTTGGTTTCTTCCAAGTGGAACGCGAAGTCAAGGAAAAGGCAGACTCTAAACAACTTCAAACAACTCCAGTGAAACGCAATTCTAAACCAAAGAACACAAGTCTTGCATCAGCACCAAAAGTTGAAACGCCCAAACAGCGCCGCAGTAATCGACAGGTCTTGAAGCCAAATTCATATGCCCAAAACAAGACTTCAAAGCGTCTACCTACTATCAATGAAAAAATAGACGCCTCTAGCTCCAAGGGAAAACCAAGGCTCAGTGATGCGATATCTAAGAAATTGGTGGATTCCCAAAACAAGCCCAATCAGAGAAAGCCATTCAAGAGATCAGCTGCTGATAATGAGGTATATAGTTTGATATATCGTCTTATTAAACCCTCTTAGAAACTGTTACAAGAGGAGCGTGCACGACTTGTAGCACAGTTTAAAGTTATTGATAAATTTCATCTCGAAGAAGAAGCTGTCTGAAGACCTTAATGCTACTATACCAGATCCAAAGTCACCATATTCTATTACACAAGCCTTAGTATGCCTTTAGTCTGAATCGAGCTTTAAATTAAAAGACTCTCCATGGGCCTTTATTTTTTTAATTAATATTAGACTTGTCATATAATAACACCAACTAAGGGGCTCAAATGGAAATATGTCTGTTCTTTAAACGCTCAGCTAAAGTCTGGTACATTTCAACCCTGTGGAGACAAACAAGACCTGCCAGCCTAGAACAAACTCAGCTGAGCTCAAAGCAAAATGGAAATGTACCCAAATCTAATGGTAATTAATCCAGATTCATCATTGATCAATTTTGTATTCATTATGCTCCAGGCAACGGATATAGAGAGAAAAGGGAAGAAAAAGATGAGAGAAGAGCTATTTTTTGTTGAGATAGTAAAAGGGTTTACATACCCTGAACCAGAGTGACCTTATTGTGGCTTTTACAATAAGGATGACTCAGCTTGATCAAGTGACAGGGGTTGATCCTACCTGGACTGCATAATTAGAAATAATTGATGTTTTATTAAGTGGTATTGATAATGGGACTGATATTGGCTGATTCCCATTATGGGTATTGGGTTGGGTCCTGAACCAATCTATGGGTAAGAACCCCTGTTATGATATTTTATTTATGCTCAGTTGTTTTGTTCTGGTCTGGGTGAAATTTTTCTGGGCTAACTAGATTTAACTTATCTTCCCAGGTTTAAAAACCATGGTACTTTTCACTCTCTTTAAAGATTGGTGTGGTTGAGTCACACATTTGAACAATGTCTTTTTTGGGTATCACTATGGAATCATATAAAATTTATAGAAACCACAAGGCTATTTTATATGGCAGCCCAACATTGATTTGTGATAGTCAAACTATGCCATCAAATTTAAAACTGTGAAAGATGATGTTTTGTAAAGGTATAAAGCTGCTGAGCTCATTTGTATTCCCTGGCTTTTTTATTAAATCATGACTATCAACAACCACAAATTAAGTGTCTGAATTTTTAAACCAACCTAAAAAGCTTTATCAAGTCATACTTTTTTGAAACAGGACTAATTTGGGTCCAGTAAATTGGGAAGCATAAAAAAGAGACTTAAAAGAAAGAGAGAGTATAACCATGTTAAAACAGGTATATTAGTTAGCCTGTTTCCGGGATTTCTTAGTGGCTGAACTAATAAGTGATTTTAAAAGTTAGGACTTTAGGATGATGGAAAAAGAAGAGTGTTTTTATTTGGAAAAGTCTATTTTTATTGTGGTCAATCATGGAGCTTAAAGTATATAGGAATATTATTGGTTCTTCTTCAAGTGAAGTGAGCTAAACAAATGGATTCTTCTGATTGGCTCTGTTTTCTAGGCATGTGACTGTAATAGTTTAAGCTTAACATTAGCAATTGAAAGTTGTTATTGGTATTTTTGGCAACAGCACCCAATTGATAGTGGCCATGTTAACATAATAGTAAAGTAATTTTTTTGTTTTTATAATGCTGTCTTCTGTATGTCAACACTTTTTTAATTAACTGTAGAAATTACCCTAAGCATTTTTAATGTAAAAAATAAGCAATACACATATGGTATCATAAATTGACCCCAGAGAGCTTAAAATGCAATAAAAACATGACTCAATTAATAAGGATAAGAAATAAGCAATGATTTCTTGTTTTACTATGTAAAAACCAATTTTTACCATAAAATATTTTTCATTCCCAAAAGAATTACAATTACAATTATAATGATATGAAATAAAGAAAAACATAAACATTTACACAGTACAAAAAAATGAGCTACCCATAATTTTTATTTAATATGCTTTATATGGGCATAACCAAAAACATCTCATGTTTACAGATAAATTAACAAAGCATAAAATATTTCATATACTTACCCCTTAAAACTATACCTGAAACTCACCAGTTAAACCTAAAAGAATGGGTACTATCTAAAAAATGAAAAAATAAAAATAAGTAAAAATATATACATAAACCAAAGTTTGATGAATCAATTAAAGCCACTGTCAAGGGCAGTGTCAGGATTGACAATTTTCCTCCTCTTGAAACCCAAGTCCAAGAGCGGATTTCAAACCCTGGTCATGACTACTTGCGGGCTGCCAGCCCCAAGGACCAGGAGGCTGGTCACCCACATTTTTTTGGGATCAAGTCTATTTGAGCTGAGGCCACAAATACTTTCCAGGATAAAGATACCAGCAAAAACTTAAAAACCATAGGGCCAAAAGTCAGGGATCCACCCCTGGGGGGGGTTCCTGAGAACTTGTGGGCAGATTGCTCACAGGCCCAGAGGGTAGGACCCACCATAGGATAGGAGCTAACTTTACAATATAGGATAAGGATTTTCCTAGGACAGCCCAGGGCCTGTTGGAGGGGACCATGGAGTCCACGAGCTTAGTTAGGGTGATTACATCACTCTGAATAGTTGTGTTGAAGTGGACTTGCTGGCGGCCACAGATTCCTGTGGGCAGTTGGGCTGCAGGATGAGGGGCGGGGTCATTGGAAATTGGTAGGCTGGCAGGCAGTTATATTTATCTCAGAATAGCAGTGGGGACACAGTGATCCAGGCTCTTTCTCTGCCAATAATCTCAGTCTCTTGAGTTCTGGCTTCAGGGTTTTAAATCAGGATTTATTCTAGGATGAACTATGAATATGCCAGGTTGGGAGGATATTCTGTGAAATGTACTGGGCCAAAGGGTGCTCCAGGTGGACAATATAGCTCAGGTGGACAGTCCACGGTTTCTTGGGGTTGATAAACGTGGGTGACAAGGCTGCAGAGGTTAGTCTGCAAATGGAATAGAACTAAAATAAAATATGGGATGACCTGGTTGAAATAAAGTTTCATATCACTTTATTGCAAGAATGACAATGGGCAACTTCCTGGCAGTCCAGGGTATAAGTATGCCCAACTACCATGAGAAAACTTTTGTAATTCCCCTTGGGCTAGGTGGTACCAACTACCAGGGTTAGGCAACCCTTGGTGGCATCTTGCACAGGAGATCTTTCATTGGCTGAATCAGGATGAAAAAGCTCAAATACCCTTTTTGAGTTGCAGGATTTGTCATCCTTGAGTGGCCTGCATTCCACAGGAAGTTTCTTCAATTTCCCAACCACAATGTCCCCAGTTATCTTGGGATTGCTTCCCAGGTCTGCAATCTAATTGGAAGTATTAAAAGGATCCTTTTGTAGACAAGGTATTGGCGCAGGTAACTATAGGTTGGTAGGTCTCAGGTGTTTCACCAAAGTCAAATTTGGCTCTGGTTTGAGCCCAGAAAAACGCGGGCTTCCAGGCAGCTGGGCTTGCAGGCTGGCAGCCTGCAGGGCATTGTGGTTTGAATTCTGTAGCTGAGATTCTTCCATGAGCATTTTTACAAGAATTTGTCATTTTTGATACCAATGGAAGTCAAGACAAATTTTATAATGGAGGCAAAAAAAATTCCTACATTTAGATTGATGAGTTTGAAGTCTACCTTGATGGCCAATCAAGATTCACCACCTGATGAAAATGCAGACCTGAAGGCTGCCTCATGACTATGACTCAAGAACAGAAGGGCTGAGTGACCCTTCCTAAGGATACAGCCAATGAAGATTTTCCCTTCAACAGTGCCATTTTGCTGCTCTAGAACCTGGGTTCTTGGCCACCTGGCCCCATATTTCCTGATCCTATGATGAAACTCACATGGTATATGTAAATTTTGGTGGTGGGGTACTATATATACCCATAGACCCCGCACTAAGGCTTTATTGCCATTTTTAAATAAAGGGTATGGGATATTGACTCTCTCAAATATTGCCATATTTTGTCTTTGTAATTTACCAACTCAGTTTGAATTTTTTTGGCCTGCCTGCCCCTGCAGTTTATTGTCCTCCAGGTGACTCATTTGGTCCTGTTCACTTTACAGAGTATCCTTTAAAGACTGAATACAAAGACTACACCTTTGAGAAGATATTAGTGCAAGATTCCTTGTCCCAAACAAAAGTGTTGGCCAGATACAATAGGAAAGGCTCTTGTTACATAACTGAGCCCTGTATATTCAAAGATAAATAAATCTCCCAGTCTACGCACCAGTTGGATACAGAACTGCCAATCACTCCAAAATTGATGCCCATGTCCACTCCAAAGCTTCCCCTTGATCACACTAACAAGCTATTTGGGGTAATGCATATGACCCTCACAGGGGTGATAGACACTATAATCCTAGCCGCTGGTCCATGGTCCTGGGTGAAAAAATCAATGTTCTACCTCATTAAATTAGCACCAATCTTGTGTGGGCTTTGCCCATCAAACCTGCAGCCTGTGCATTCCCAGAAAACAACAGGCTGGCCACCCAAGGTTGGTTCCCTGAAATGCTGTGCAACATTCTCCAAGTGTTTCTTGATTTCAACCACCTTATAATTCTTCTTGACTACTTTTTGGATGCCCTCCTGATAGTCCTTCTTCATACTCTTCTTATTCTTCTTGTGAGCCACCCTGTTGGCCAGGTTGTGAAATTTATAGATGGGGTTTTCCTTTTTCTTATGGAGCTTCTTAAAAAACTTACTAAATGTTGTATCAGCACCATAATTTGTCTTCAGGTTTTGTGCCAAACCTTCAGGCTGGAGATGGTCTTTATCTCACCATTGAGCCAGGCTTGTAATAGTTTCACAGGGAAGTGACTCCACTCTTTCCTCTTCTGACATTCACCTTGTTGTCAACCCACTGTCTTTCAAAGTATTCAAGTTAACCCCTGAATATGATGGAGTGCTTTTTTCATTTAAGAATCATACTAAATGGCCTCAAAGCCAAGACAAGTGTGCTCATGCTTTACAAAAGCCACAGCAGCCAGCTGAGTCACAACAAAGCAGCACTTTTTACTTCCATTGCTGAGGTACTTCCCAAAGAGCACCTTCTCACTTTTGAGGCTTTTTAGGAGGGCCTGCCTAAAATGAAAGAAGCAGCCTTTAACTTCTTCATTACAGGTGGACTCAAAGGCTCTGAACTGAGCTTGCTCAAAGCCCATAATGATCACCTTTGTCCCAAGGGGAGTGTGCATAAGCTAGCTGCTCAGTGGCAATGTCAGCCTCATCTTGCTCATAAGAGGAAGAATTTTCCCAGATGGCATGAGAAGAAGAGAGAAGCTTGTTGATGAAGAGAGAGCTTGGAGTATCTCTGAAAATTTTAATAGCTTGGGTTTAGGCCTCTGTCTTGGCACCAGGCAGGAGAAAGAAAACAAGATTAATGATCTGGGTATCAACCTTTATGTGCAGTACCCAAAGCTTCAGGAAGATAGTGGAGCAGGTAGAAAATGAGCTACCACACAGCCAAGTGGCAGCAGTGTTGATATGCTTCAGGTTTTGCTTTTTGGTGTAGGCTATATTTTTATTCTACATTTTCTTCCCATTTTCATGGAGAAGGAACATCTCTTCATCCTCTGTCTTCTTGAGGGCATCTGAGAGAATAAGGTCCTTGATATCAGCAGCGCTCTTAGCTAGGGGTTAGAGGCTTGACCCCTATCACTAATAAAATTGACAAGTGATTGTGGGTTGACACCCTCTTCAGATTGGTTTTAGACAGGTGCTTACAGGAAAGCACAGTCAGCTGGGTGGCACTTTGACCCTTGTAAGTTGGTATGATCTGAACTATATACTACTTCAGAAGGTGGGGGATAACAGTGTTTGGCATGGTGCAGGTATGCTTGCTCTTGATGGTTTGCACATTATCCCAGTGCTCAGTGTTGAGCTGCACTGGGCACCAGCAGTTGTTGCATTTGTAGTACCAGCTCTTGAAGCCCCAGTTGAAATCATTGCAAAAGAAAATGGCCCCATTGGCCACCATAGTCAGCTCACACTTAACACTCATAATGAGTAAGTAGTTGAGCAAGGAGAAAGTGACCTTAAACTTGCTTTTGACATTGCAAGAATTGTGGGCCAATAGAGGGTTCCAGGGGCCATAAAGAGCATTAAAAAAATCCAGAAAGATAGTCAGGCTGTGGCTTTGAATCAGTTCAGATAAGCTAGAACTGAGGAAGCTGGATAGAGAGAGAGAAGAGGGCTTGTCCTGGTGCCCCTTCTGTGTGGGAGACCTATCATTGAGGGGATTTTTTGGAAGAGTGCCACTTGGTGAGCTCTTCATCAGATGCTGAGTTGTAAAAGATATATTTGGTGGCAGACCTATCTGATTTCTTACCCCCAGTGGAGTGAGCTGATATCTTTTTAATGGCAGTCTTTTAAAAGGGCTTCTTTCTGGGAAGAGTTTTAGGGGCAGCCGTTTTTTTAAAACCAAAGCTTTATTGAGAGATGGTTGGGGGGAATGGGGGACGTCACAGGAACTCACCCAACAGTTTTAGGGACAGCCATCTTTGAGGATAAAGGCCCCTGGTTTGTGGCTTTAGAAGGATTTTTGGTACCCTTTGACTGTTTGGAAGTACACTTCCCTATAACTAATAAATAAAAGGTCCCAAAATATTTTTTTAAAAAGCATCAAAGTTTTTTTTGCCTTTTAAGGCTTTTATTGGAAATTTATAAATGAAAAATTGAGTAAAATTGTGGATTTTAAAAGGGTAAGCAAGTTAAAGTTAAAATTCATACAGTAGTTTTAAAAGCTATGGCAACAACCAAAAATACCTCAGATTTAAACAAAATGATTTCAGACTTAAGCAAATTCCAACTATCAGCGTAAAATATACACTCTGTTAACAGGGATTTTTGGCGTTAAAAGAAAAAATAGGTCAAGACAGCAACAAAGCACTCACATGCCAAATGAGACTATTCAAAATTAAATCCAAAATACATTGATTCACAAACAAAATGGTGTGAGTTGATTTTTGGTGTACATATGGGTCATTATTTTTCTTGTTATGCCTAGGCGCCAGATTTATCCTTTTATAACTTAATTGTATTATTCATATTCAAATTATTCAGAAAGCTTAAAATACAATCAACAAATTCCAAAACTTTAATTGATCTTGGGCTTAAATGATTTTTTTTAAAAAATAAGGCATCAATTTTAGAATTGAAAATTGCAACTTATAGTATTACTAAAAATATCTTAAGTGCTACTACAAACTACAAACCAAAAATATTTATGATGAGTTGCATGGGAGAGTAATAGCAGCCCCAAAGCTATAAATGCTATCACCCTATCTTTGGCTCATCATAAATATTCTTAGTTTGTTTCAGAAAAAAAGATTGTTGTTTTTGAAAGACTGATAACTCTATTTAAAATACACCCTCTAGTAAGCTGCCCTACTTCATGAACTTGCCCTAGTGCATCACTAGCATCTTCTGATATTTTTGTTTCTCTGGTATCATCACGTGATTTCAAATGATAAGTTATCTCAGAATATTCTGAGAAACTTTCAAATGTTAAAGGTGAAGTATACAACTTCCCATCTTTAAACAAATATGAAAGATTAATGCGCAGATTTTTAACTTTGAGCTCTTTCCTCATAGGCCTAAATTTTCTCTCATAAATATAAAAGAATGACTTTTCAGAAATATTTGAGCCTGATAGCGCTGATTTATATAATTTTTTTCTTTTTCTTCTTGCTCAAAAATATTTTAATATCATTTATATTCTTAATATAAAGCTGGTTTTCTTTCTCTTTTAATGTTTTTGATATTACACCAAAGTGACCATCAACAATGCTTTTTCCATGACATTCTACAAAACAATCATATTTTATAGAACCTTTAATATATTTAGGTGCCTCTTTAAATAAGTAATATAAAAATTCATATGATCTAAAATGATTTCCATTATCAGTCCATACTTTTATATTTTTTATTTTTTTAAATCTATCTATTTAAGAATTTTTATAAAACACTCACCTGAAAATAAAGAATCATGTGATAATATTTGAGACAAAAAATCATGATATTCATATTTAATTTTATTGTTTTCCTTAAAAACTAATGCAAACCCTAATAATGAGATTGGTTTTTTTGAATAAAAACAATTATTGGTCTCAATTGGACCACCTCCAACCTTTAAGTTTTCTTTATAATCTATAACTACAACACAAGACTCATCATCTAATTCATTAATATCTTTTTTATATTCACAATTTTGATGAACATAAAAGTCTTGGTGCTGATTAATAGTCTTTAAGTCATTGTCTATAGATTCTGGTAATGGTAAGTTTTTACTTTCACATTCTTCCTTCTTTTTTCTAGTGAATTTTTTAAATTACAAATATTGCACATATCGGTTTGTTTTTTACTTTTTATTATATTTTTAGGGATTAATTTATAGTAAGTGAAAATTGAAACTGAAATTTCATTTTTTATTTTCGTATTTTCATATATTTCTTTTTTTGTTTTAAGTAGAGATTATTTAATTTCAGTTGAGTAATTACTCATCTCTTTTTCTATATCTTTATAAAAAAATTTCAGTCACTTTTTTTGTAAACTAGCTTGTTTCAAAAGAATTTTCCAGCAATTTTTTAATTATTTTTTAGTTATTTCTTTTTTTAATGAATAGTTATTATTTTTTTGGCTTTTTTTGTTTAAACTTACATTTTTATTTTTATTTATTTTTCTTGAGTATTCAAACTCACTTTTGGTTATATTAAGCCCCATATCATTAAGCTCTTTTAAAGAGTAACTGGAAGTAACCAGAGATCGCAAGGCTGGGAGATGTTTTTGGGGAGAAGATTTCATGAGATCCTTTAAGTTTTCAATGAACTCATTGCCTTTTTGATTTTGAATAGTTGGCAAGAACTGAGCTTTCCCAAATTCAGTTTGAGTAAGGAAGTGCTTGATGAAATTATCAAGATCATCACCAGCAATAAAGAGGAATGCCTTTTTTAACATTGCAATTCTCTCTCTTTTTGTTGAAGCTCCCAAGGAAAAAAAGGGTAGCATGGCAGAAGTAAATTTAACTGAGGACATGGTAGTATTCTGAATCTGTAATTAGATCAGATCTCTGAAATGTGCCTTAATGTTGGAGTAGTTATGATCAGAATGTGGCCTTTGAATGGGGTCTTTTGGATTAGAAGCTTTGTGGTGCTTTAGCTCTTATATACCAAGCTAAATGACACCATTCTGAAAGAAATGGTGTGATAGCTTTTATTATAGTTTGAACTTGAATTTATGTTTGCAGAATTAATTAAATACCCAGTTTTCATGTACAAGCAATACATGTGAAGCAGCTAAGCATTATTATTACATCATATCCTCTTTGTAATCAATGCAAATCAATTAAATGATGTATTCAGTTAATTGTAACCCTTCCGCATATTTTTAAAATGATAAAATATTAAAGAATTCCATTTAAAGAATGCTTAATTTGAGGTTCGAAGCTCACTTGAACCTTAAAATCAATCTAAACAGTGATAAAAACACCCTAACTTCAAACTATTATAAAATCCCAAAGAATTAAGCTTTTTAAATAAAATAAAATGCAAAAATAAAGTTCTCAATCTTATCTTTAATTTCATCAAATAAAAAAAATCTGTTGTATATTGAAAAAAATATTTATTAGCTTTGAAGTGATCTACTTTATATCATAAGATATAATCATATAATAAAATCTGGATTATACTCTTTTAAATTACTTTTGCTTTAATATTGAGTATAGTATACATATTAAAAATTTTACACCAATAGAAAGATAGAATTCTTAGCTTCATTTTGATAGTTTACATTGTGGAAAAATATTAATTTTTTATTGAGTTATTAATGTTTTAAATATAAAATGTTAATTAGTTACTTTTTCAAAATCGAATTGTGTTATGCTGCGACTTGAGCAGCATGTGTATTAGAAAATGGCCTAATCCCTAAAATAATGACCCATATATTTACTATGTGAATCAGTGACAAAATACACCCAAGTGTGGTGAGTCAAAACTCGAACCAAAAATGAAACACAATAGCAACTTGTCAGAAAATTGCGGACCGTGGTATTTTATCATCTGCCTGATAATCTCCTAAGTCTTGTAACATTAGGAAAGTACAGAGAACCTGCAACTTTGGCGTAACCTTTGGCCCAGAATATTTTGTTGTCATCAGAAGTAGCAAGTCTGACAGGGCCCAAGGCCCGAAGGATTTAGGACGGGTCTTCCTACTTCTGGATATAGGTTCATAGTTATCTCTATATTTTACTATAGATAATTATACTGTATGACGACAGTATCATCTTTTGCTCTCCACTAATAGAACTTAAGAGAGGATCACATTAAGGAAGTAGGACTTGGATCAATCATCAAGTCAATAAGGAATCATCAGTCTTTTATTCTAGTAGACTGGCTTTAAGGCGGCCCGCCTGCCCGCGTTTTATCCGAGTTAGCTCACGACGCTAAAGGAGACTGAAGTAGCATTAGGGCAACACGGCAGGAGGCCTGGCCTTTTTGGGGTGGTTTTAACGGAAGGCTAAATTGAAATCTTCCACAGATTGGTATCCTTTCTGTCTACCTGGGCCACTTCCAGGACTAGCTAGCCAGTGATGGCTACTAGTTCACGGAGATGATTGTTTCACTTAATCAGAGCTACTCTAATACAATAGGCTCAAAGCCTTTTATCTTAGAGTGGTTGGCCTGACAGCCCAGTCCATGTTGGACTCTTCTAGATGTAATGCAGATGACGGTTCATATGACAGCCCTCTTGTTCTAGGATTCATTTAAGTTTTAGAATAGTAATTATTATGGGAAGCATGTTTGAGGTGGTGGTTTGAGGTGGATTAATTAATGAGCAGTAATTGAATATACCATTAATTAATTGTAATGCACAAGTATGTTGATGCCAGGATATTATTTGATCTCTGATCCCACAACCTGCAGCCTGCATTATTTTGTTGAAACCCTTCCTAATAGCAATTAACTGCTGGCCCGCGTTATTTTGTTGAAACCGTTAATTAGTCAATATCCAGAAATCCTGACACAACTCAACATTTAAACAAAACTACTCAATTGTTGTGTGCAATGGATTGTAATCAAGAATGATACCAAGGTATCTAAAATGAGGCACACAATCTGAAACACAAATTTTAAAAACATTGTGATGGGTGTTTAAATTTGACAGTAAAATCTGGGGAAAAGGGTGGAAATTATTTTGGGAATTCTAAATTGGCGTTGTAAAACCAAAAACAACTAATTAGAAATAAAAATCTGTAATCAGGATATTGGGTGGGAAAAAATATTAATTAAATATCCATATTCAGATAAAAAACAAAAATAAAAATTAGGGAGTAACTTAATTGAGTTTTATTTAATATTTCATTAAATTTTAAAATGGAAGGAACACAACACCAGAGTACCAATGCACCTGTTGTGCACCGGGGTTGCAGTTGCCCTCCATGGGTCAAAGAATAGAGTTAGTGCAACCCAAGTGCCTACTCAAGGAGGAGACAGGAGAGGAGAGTTCAATAGTGAATTTGCACTGACACAGCCATTTTTAAGGAGAACAACATGCAAGGGTGAAGAGCATCAATCCTTGGGTCCCCAGGCTGACCCAGAAGACCACCAAGGTTACCACCACTAAGAAAGTTAAAAACAAGGAGATCAAGCTTACTTTTTTTGTGTTTGACTTCATCTATTGCCAGGAGTTGGTCCCGTCAGCCATGATGGAGAAGGTTAAGCCTGTGCTTGGCACCTCATATGAGCCCTATATTAGTGACAGCAATCAAGAAAGTGTCAAGAAGCCCAAGTACTTCCAAGCTGAGGTGGGCATCAGGTGCTCAAGAAGGTTGCTGCATTCTATACCAAGGTGCCCATGCATTGCGTACCTGTCCTGGAGCAGGATTTCAGTTCATTTGAACCCACCAAGGCTGCCCAGAAGTGCATTCCTGACATCAAGTGCATCATCCTTCTCAGGCGTATGTGGGAATATGGTGACTACAAGGCGGCCACAGCTCTTGTTGGGGTGGATCCCAAATACACCAGTAAATCCTTCACCAAATTTATCAATACTAACCGAGTTCTTGCCGTGGAGAAATCCTTGCATGTTTCAATCATGCTCACCAAGGAGCACAAAGGGGCAATCCACCAGTGGATAAACCAAGACTACCATATCCAACTATAAAATACACAGGCTTTAGTTAAATTTAATTTTGGGGTCAAGGCTTTGATTTCCTTTTACTACCATGTTGCAAAGGGTCTGCAATTTTTGTGAAAAAAACTCAGGGTATCCCCCTACAATAAAAACAGCCCAGACAACATTGAGGTCCATAAAAAATATGCAGAGGCATACATTGCCCTCAAAGCCAAGGGGACATTGAAATTCTATTACATTGACAAATCTGCATTTGCCTTGTCTATGCAGAATGCATATGCCTATGTCCCAAAAGGCTCCAATGACTGGGTAACTTGGCGTTCTGCAGTCCGTGCCACAGCCTATTTGATGGTGGCTCTCCTTGGTCCAAAGAGGATTGAGCTATATCAAATGATATTAGGATCCCACAACAGCCGGACCTTTCTATCATTTCTCCAATTGATCCAGAAGCACCTAATGTGCACAAGCCCAGGCTTCACTAATGTTATTGTGCTTGATAATGTTGGCCTCCATAGGTTGGCAGATATTCTTGAAGAATTTCTAACTATTAACAACAGAATTGCAGTTGGCCCCCAACAATTGGCCATATCAAATTTCTGCCTCCTATTTCTTCTCACCTATTCCCCATTCCTAAACCTGATTAAAGAGGTCTTTAGGTGGCTCAAGCAAGTTGTCAAGCAGGGGACACTGACTGGGACCAAGGACCTATTTGATTTGCTGCAGGCCAGGATCCACACCCTTCCAGCCAAGACAATGGCCAAATTTATGGCCACACTGATTTATTTCTCCCAGTGTGCCCTGCCAAATATCCAATCAACAAAAGGTTTAGCTTTCCCAACTATTTTTTATATTCTTTAGTTTACTCTTTTGGATTTATGGATTATCATTTTATATTTTGAAGCTTCCAAGCCTGCAATCACATACAGCAGCACCATTGATGCATATGCTTAATTTTTGTATTGCAAATTAATATATTTTATTGTATTCCGTGGTGACAATCCCAAATATTTAATACCAAAATATGATAATTATATAAAAATGTAACTTCTTTATAAATAAATATAAAAAGTAAATTAAAAAATAAATATAAAGCGCTCAAATTAGAAATAATTTTTTTTTAACATATGTTATTATGCTTTATGAAGACCTTCTCTGGGATTTTTTGTAAAAAGATTTTGCTAAAAAAAGAGTTATAAAATTAATTATTATAAAAAGTAAAAATTAAAAGTGTAGAATTATATTGAGAAAAGAGATTTTTATTGTGGGCGTCTATAGTGGGTTCTTCTGTATGTACTCACCCAGCAATGGAGGTGGTGGACTTCTCCACCGCCACACCGTATACAGTGGATACACCTTGATTAAAATACTCCTGTCTGCTGGTAAAAGGGAGGATATTGAGGTGGGAATGGAGCAGCAGCTTTTCAGGCGGAGCTGAAAAGCGTAAACACCAGCCAGGACCAGGGCATCCTGGATGACATGGTCCACTGAGCCATATCCCAGGGGGACCTTCTTCCCACCCAGGGAGATCATGGCCTTGTCAATCCCAAGAAGGACCCCTCCCAGGTCTTCTACAGACACACCCATCCAAAAGTAGAAGAGATAACCAAGGTATACAACAAGATGAAGCCTTTTTCCAGCTAAGGCTTCAGTAAAATCACAGAGTTTGTTGTAAACAGCACTAATCTTCTTCTAATGCTTTGTCTTTGAAAAAGTAATATCCATTGACAAAGGGAGCCCCATTGTGTTGGCACTCCAGTCCAGCCTGAATTCCATCAGGAGAATTTTGGTCTTCTTGACGTCTTTTGCATCTGCAAAAGCTAATTTATTCACCACATGCCCAAAGTTCTCCAATAGTTAAGAGAGTGTATGCTCCACTGGGAAGCAGAAGCAAGCAGCTGCATGGGCCTGGCCCATCTCCGGTACATTCTAAAATGGGAGCGTCGCCAGGACGCCCCAAACAAGCTCAATGGAGTTTACACAGTAAACTCCACTGAGAGATACCGGGATCAGGACTTGGCGGAGTTCACCGTCTATGTTCTCTAAAAAACAGGTAAGTATTTACATATTTTTATTAATCTTATTTTTTATGTTACCTTCAGATTTTTCTTCCTTTCTGGCTGCTTCAGCAGTCTTGGCCATTCTTGGCGCAAGCAGCTGTGCAGGCAATTCTTTATCCTCTGTTCTGGCACGCTTGGCAGGTTTGAGATGTTCATACATCTGTGGGTTGTCAACCCAGATGGACGGCACAGAAAGATTGTATGCCTTAAATTGCAGGCCCTCAACCACCGTCTTCTGGATGTTGAGAAGACACACAATTGTTTTTCTGGTGATGTCTGGCATCTTGGCCATAAGTGCCTTGGTAGACACCTTGTCAATCTTGTCCCCTGTAAGGACTGCAGCCTTCACTTTTGCCTTGACCTTGCGGTCAATGTCTTTGGTTTTGGCAATTGCCGAGTCAAGATCCTTCAAAAGCTTCTCTAATTCTCTCATTGCAATTTCACTAACCTTTCCATATGTTTTTATAGCTTTCATCCCAATAAAATCTGTATTATTCTGATAGTATTGCCTCTTTATTTATCCCTGTATGTTTTCCCATTTACTACAATATCCCATCTTTTTACCCATTGTGTATATGTTTTACGCTTATCTTGATGTGATGTTTGCTTTGTGTTGTCATTTCTTCCATAATCATCATATTATTTTTAGCACTTTACACAGCCCCTTGTGAAAATATTAACAACAATTTGATGATTAGCTAAATTTAAATTAAAAAATTATTATTTTATTGTGTTTAGAGAAAGTTGTTGCTGATCCAAATTCAAAACCTTAATGATAAACTTTAAGCCAATCAAGAACCCAAAGATAAAGTGATTGTTGTGACATAAAGGGTCATTTGATAATTCTTTGATGCATTTGCACTAATTAATCTGATTGGCTGGTTGATTTGCCATTGTGCGCTATTGTTGCTGTGGCAAGTTATTTTTGGACTAGTGCCCAATCAGCTGCTGGATTAGCACTAGTCCAAAAATAACTTGCCACAGCAACAATGGCGCACAATGGCAAAACAACCAGCCTGTTTTGAATGCTGCTATTCACACTATTTTAATTTTACCTTTGATGGGTTATTTTGAGGACAAATTTCTCTCCTTTTCTTTTGCCCTTTGAAATGAGTCTGTTTCCAAACTGGTAAATTCAATTGTTTGGTTTCCTGATTCTGCACAACCCACTTGCCCCACTCATGCTTGTGGAGAATGATCCTACTGTCCTGGTACTGTTTTGTGGTATCACCAATCACTATATATTCCATTTCATATTCACCAATAAAAATTAATTTCCAATCACGTTTTTGTCTTTGTGTCTCCAAGTACTTTGGCACCTCTCTCTAGCCACAACTAGTAGATATTTATTATTCAGTGCCATAAGATAATAAAATAATCTTCCCTGCAACTATCCAAGGCTTATTAAAAATCCAATCCTAAGGTTAGGATTCCCTGTTGTGTGTCTGTACTGCGTCTCAGAAAATGACACTGCCAATCAGATTAATTAGTGAACATGCATCAAAGAATCATTTAATGGCCCTTTATGTCACAATAATCACTTTTTCATTTGGCTCCTGATTGGCTTAAAGTTCATCATTAAGGTTTTGAATTCATAGCAGTGTTGCAACCAAGTTTCTAGGCTCTCCTGCTAATGTATCTTACAATACATAGGGGGCACTCAATGAGTTGCCCCTTGACGTATCTAACGTTATGGATTAATCTGATGACAATGTCAAATGGCGGGTACTTCATCCTAATTAGGAGCGTTGCCAATTTGACCTGTTGATCCCCGCACAAGTTATTCCTTGGCTCCAAACCTTACATGTAACTTCCCACTATGCCACCCCCTTGTGGCCTTGTGGCTTTCCCCATATAGTATATTAATCACAATATTCTACAATAAACGACACCTTATTCTTATTATTCTGTCCTTTCCTACTGGGCTGTTATCTTCCCCAATTCCAAGTACTGAACTCTCATTGGTTCAGTTGCAACAGTGGTAGCAGAAGTAGGTTTACGACCTATTTTAAAAACAAAATTCCCCCCAATAAAGGACGGAGTACGGGCCGCATGGCTACTCCACAACAAGATATATTCCTTCCAATTCCTGAGGGGGACATTCCTGAAGGTATGACATCTGTCAAGATCAGCTAGTTCTTACCAGTGTATACAATTGGCTCTGCCTCGGGCAGCGTGACGCTAGCGTCACCCCGCCACAGTTGGACCTGTCTCAACGTATGCTCAACCTCCAACTAGAGTCTTTTACTGGCGGTGTTGAAGGAGCTGACATTTTCAGTTGGCTCCAGTCCACCAAAACACGCCTTTGTATCTGTCAAGTCCTGGAGTCCATGTGGGTTGCCACGGCATCTGGCCGCCTTACAGGGCCCGCCGCTGTGTGGTTCACCAACTGGGCCAGCCAGGAGTTTGACCTCATCTGGGCAACATTCTGAGACGCCGCCAAATCCCAATATAGTGAAAATTTCTCTCACATTGTCTTAGGGACTCCCCTCTTAGCCATCAAGCAGACTGGTTCTGTCCCTCAGTATCTGGCCGCTTGGCAACAAGCCCTTGCTGCCGCCCCCAAAGCCGTGACCAATGGGAACGCCATGTTGCTCACTCTCATTGTTAATGGGTTAAAACCCCATATTTGTAAGTGGGTCCCCGTCAGTTGCTGCACCTCTATCAATGACTTTTATAAAGCCATTTTAGAGGCCAATAACCAGGCTTTAATGGGCTTCTGCCGCACCAACAATGCTCCACCCCAACCACGTCCTGCACCTAACAATGGCCAAGGTCAAGTGGGCCGTCGCCAACCTTGTCAACAAGAAAGTGCAGCTAAACGCCCCCGTGAGGGGGAGCTCCAGCTAGCGCTAATCAAGGACCAGGGAAAAGCCTGGGGGTTGTAACAACAAGAGGCCTTACAACCCCAACCAACCCGCCCTCTCAGCCCTTGCTTGAAAAGAACTCCTGCAACTACAATCTTCACGAGGTCAAAACCCTAGACGTCTTTCAGGTCCATAGTGATGACCCCATGTTGCAAGCTGCTCATTCCTCAAATAAAGTAACACGCTTGTCCTATCCCTTCTGTTTCCGTGGGAACACCCACAAGTTGCTGGTAGATACTGAGGCTGATCACACCATGGTAGATCAGGTGTTTGCTGACTCCCAGCAATTAGACCAAGTACCCAGCAGATTCAAAGCATTACATGTAGCTGACTCCCGCAGAGTGGCCATCACCCACAAGATGATACCCTTCTCCGTAAGAATGGGGAACATCCAGGTTAAGCTCTCTGGGCCAATCATGGCAGGCCTAAGCCACAACGTAATTGCTGGCCTCAACTGGCTCCGGCATAACTGTCCCTACATCAAATGGGATACCTCTGTCATCACCCTCAATAGGAATGGAGTGGGGTTCCAGATCTACCCCGTGGAAATGAACAAGCTACTACATGACACTGTGTTTGTCAGAATAACGGAGACGGGCTTATATGATTTCAAGGGGGGAAACTAGACTTTAACCAATGTTCAGTTGAAGTTATCCGTGCAGAATTATCTTCATCCCCTCCCTTGTCATCCTCACCACCACCAGCGCTAGCTGCACTCCTTGAGGAGTACAAGGATGTATTCAGTGAAACACTCAAACAACTACCTCCGCCCTGGGAGATCCAGCACGCTGTACAACTTCAAGGATTGTTACCTAAAGCACAACCATTATACTGTCTCACACCAAAGGAAGATAAACCCTCTGCCAGCACCTTGTGGACGCACTTGATAAGGGCTTTATTTGCCCCTCGCTATCTCCATACAGGGCAGCTGTCTTCTTTGTAGCTAAGAAGGATGGGTCTCTTTGCCTGGTCACAGATTACCGCAACTTAAACGAGGTGACAGTTAAAAATAAGTACCCCTGCCACTGATTGACGACCTGTTTGATACACTTGCAGGCGCAAAGGTCTTTAGCAAGATCAATCTCACTGCGGGGTACAACCAGGTCCACATTGCACCAGGGGATGAGGCAAAAACTGCCTTCTGCACACGCTACGGGCTGTTCGAGTGTCGTGTCTTGAACTTTGGAATGACCAACACTCCCTCCACCTTTGCCATGTTGATGAATAAAGCCTTTGAGGAACTGATTATAGAGTGTGTGGTTGTGTACCTTGACAACATTATTGTCTTCAGTCAAGATCAAACCACACACCTCTAACACCTCCGCGCTGTTCTCAACACCCTTTGGAAAAATTAGCTAAAAGCAAAACCCTCCAAATGTGAGTTTCTCAAGTTAGAGTTACTATTCCTTGGGCACACCATCTCTGCCCAAGGGATAAAGCCTGACCCTGCCAAAATCAAGACAATCACTAGCATGCCGCCCCCCACAGATGTGGGCCAGGTGCAGACATTCTTGGGCATGGTTGCCTATGTACGCAAGTTCATCCCCAATTGCGGGGAATTAATTGCACCTCTCACTGAACTCCTCAATACCAAACAGCGCTTTCATTGGACCCCCGCCAGAGATCAAGCCTTTGAGACATTGAAGCAAAGGCTCACAACAGCACCAGTACTGCAGTTTCCTAACCAAAACCAACAGTACAAACTTGAGACTGATGCCTCTGACAGGGTCATAGGGGGTGTGCTAAGGGTAGAAACTGACAATGGCGTCTTCCTCCCCGTAGCATATGAGTCCAGGAAGCTCACTGACTTGGAACAATATTATCCCATCCATGATAAAGAGCTGGCATCCATTGTACACTGCGTTGAGAAGTGGCGCTGTTACTTGGAAGGTGTGACCTTCCCACCCCGCGTCCTGACGGACCATAAGTCACTCCAATACTTCAACACACAGTCTCATTTGACACGCTGCCAGGCAGGATGGGTTGAGTGTCTATCCCCCTATCAGTTAAGCATCAAATATAAGCCTGGGAAGGAACTTGTCACAGCCAACACTCTTTCACAACTCTACATAGCGTCCATCACTGGGGACAACGGTTTGGACCCAGACTGGCCCATGCTCTACCTGCTCCCTGAGGCAACCCGCTACAAGGGCCTTAACTCGGTCACCATCTCCAAGCTGAAGGACAACAAAAGTCAGTTCACCATCAATGCTGGAAACATCTGCCGCCAGGCAGAGACAGGTGAGAAGACGCCTTACATTCCCACCACACGACGAGGGGACACCATCTTGCACTACCACCAAACCTTGGGTCACATCAGAGGACGTAACCTCTTCAAGATCATGAAACGTAAGGTCTGGTGGCTGCACATGCAACAAGACATCTTGGACCTCCTTGAGACGTGTGTGTTGTGTGAGAAGAATACGTCCAAACTTGCACCTCCCAAGTCTGTCCTACCCATCAAGGCTATGGAACCCTTTGAGCAGTGGGCTCTTGACATTGTGGGACCGCTCCCCGAAGACAGACTGGGTAAGAAGTATATTATCACCGCTATTGACTACTTCACCTGTTGGCCAGTGGCGTGGGCAACAATCAACCACACCGCCACCACCATTACCCGCTTTATTGGCAAGGAGATTGTGGCTTGCTTTGGGTGACCTAAGGTATCATCACAGATGGCAGACCCAAACTTGTTGGACACGTTGTGAAGGCATACTGTGTCAAGAATGCGCTCTGGCATATAGTCACGGCCCCCTACCATCCGCAAGCCAATGGCCGTGTGGAACAGTTAAACGGCTCCCTGGTTCAACTGATTGCCAAGCTCTCACAAGAGCATCCTAACACTGCGTGGACTGAACATCTTCCCACCGCCCTACTGATCCTGCAAACAAGAATCAACAGGGGCACTGGGTTCAGCCCTAGCACCCTGGCCTTTGGAACACCTGACAGCCTGACTGGGGTTGAACAGGGGAAACTACGGTCCAAGGTTCCCGACAAGCCCCCCTAGTGGCAACGCCCTCCCTAGACCAATGGCGTGCCAAAGCCCGGGAGATCAACCACAAGCAGATTGCGGAAGGGACAAAACACCTCCAAGCTAGATACACCGTAGGTGACCCCGTCTACACCCTCAATCCCAATTCTGCCAAATTAGAACCCAACCACCTAGGGCCCTTCAAGGTAGCTGTGGTCTATGACAACCACACCTACCAACTTGAGGATGCCCAAGGGAATACCAAGAAGCTTCACTATGACCGCTTGTGCCCCTACCGTGCCATCCCCACACAAAAGTTGTTTGTGCGGACCTTCCCAGACCTTCCGCAAACTCCAGTCCTGGTGTCTGATGACAAACAGGGGGCAAGGGGGTGTTGCAACCAAGTTTCTAGGCTCTTCTGCTGATGTATCTTACAATACACAGGGGGTGCTTGATGAGTCGCCCCTTGACGTATCTAATGTTATGGATTAATCTGATGGCAATGTTGAATGGTGGGTACTTCATCCTAATTAGGAGTGTTGCCAATTTGACCTGTTGATCCCCGCACAAGTTATTCCTTGGCTCCAAACCTTACATGGAACTTCTCACTATGCCACCCCCTTGTGGCCTTGTGGCTTTCCCCATATAGTATATTAATCACAATATTCTACAATAAATGACACCTTATTATTATTATTCTGTCCTTTCCTACTGGGATGTTGTCTTCCCCAATTCCAAGTACTGAACTCTCATTGGTTCAGTTGCAACATCAGCAACAACTTTCTCAAACACAATAAACTTATAAATTTCTAATTTAAATTTAGCTGATCACCAAGTTATTGTTAATATTTTCACAAGAGGCTGTTTAAAGTGCTAAAAATAACTGTGTTCTGTATCTAGAAACACAGTTTGGTAAGCATATGATTTTATAGAAATAATCTGAACATAAAGAATAAAACCAACTATAAAGAAAGAGAAATTAAACAATTGAAATGTAATATAAAGATAATATAAAGAAAAATGTTTGGTGACAAGGAGTTTATTTTGGGACAGGGGGAAGTGATGCCTAGTAGGCAGAATAGCGCAAGAAAGAAGGTGTAGAAGCAGTGCTGGCCTGGGGGTCTGTGATTGGGTGGGTGAGGCTGGCAGGTGAGGGGTGGTAGTGGCGGGGTTGAGGCAGGAGTTTGCGCATGATGGCCGCCATATACTACTGGTGGTATTCCTTGTCTGTCATTTGTTGGATTGGCTGGTAGATGGCTGTGGCACAGGGTGGTAGATGGTTATCCTTATGTGATTAGTTGCCCATGCTCACATGGAAAGCCATTTGTGCAAACAAGTCAGTCACTATTTGATAACCAAAGAGAGACTCATGGTCTAGGACACCAAGATAGAGATCATTGAATGCCTGAAGGCAGTGCTGCCAGACTGTGTCTCCAATATTAAAGAGCACTACATTGGCCAGATGAATATCTGCATGACCAGCGGGGTAGACTGAAGCCTAATGTCTGTGTCCTTGGATTGCCTCAAGGGTGGTGGAGCTACCCTCCATCTGGTGGCTCAAGAAACCCTGGTGGGTGGAATTTGAGCTATCCCAAGAATCCAGAAATTTAATGAGGATATGGCCATACTTATAGCCATTGGCGTAATCAGAATTTGTCTGATAATAGACAAACCCCTTTTCTGAAACAGCCAGGAATGCACCAATGAACGTCCCCCTCTTGATCTTCTTCCTTCCATTCCTGGTGACAGCTTTCTCTTGCTTGCCAAAATTATCAAAAGCAATTAATAACTTTAGTACAAGACAAAGATGACGGCATTGGATAGACTTGTTAGGCATTGGACCTGGGTGGACTTGATGGCATGATCATATGGGGAATCCTCACTTTCATCCCATTGATTGCTGCCCAAATTGGTCAACACCCTGATTGAGGCCACTTTGACATCCATCCAGTGCTTCATCATGCGCTCAGACACCCAAATGCCATGGTGCACAAGTTGCTTCTGGACCTGGGTCAGGGGAAGCTTGGGGTCCTGCTGTAGGAGATCAAGCATAATTGGATATGTGTCATTGATCTGGGACTCTGGGGCCTTCTTGGGCTTCTTGGCTGTCCCAACCAGGTTTCCCTTATTCATCAGGCTATTGAATTCCCGCATTATGGTGGCTTGGGTAAATTTCAATTGTTCAGCAATTTGGTCCCATGTCAAACCACGCAGGTTGAGTGCCAAAATTTCTCAGAGAATTTGGGCAGTAATTATTCTGTGTTTGGGGAGCTGGGCTGCAGAAGCTGAAGCCTGATTGGCTGTAGGGGGAGCAGTTTGGCTGGTGGCAGGCAGTTGTTCCAAACCATGGTTATCATTCTGATTAGCTGGTTGGTTGGCAGCCTGTGCAGGGGTGGGTAACAGAGTAGGGGCAGAGCTAGACACTAAGTGACTATTGATTTAAGAGAGGGGGCTGACTAACAAAGTCTGGCTCCCATACTGGTAGAACCATCCACCAGGATGCCATCCAGTTCAGGACTGGAATGCCGCTCAAAGAGGCCTCCCAAAAGAGGCTGGCTGAGATAAGGGAGGGAAATAGGCGTCCAAGGCCATAACCAAGGCACCAGTAAGCATCCACAAAGAAAATCCTGGGTGGGAGGAAAATCTGGATCCATAGGATGAAGTTGATGTGGGGAGAGGAGGGAGTGGTTTGGGACTGCCGTAAGTTTGGTGTTGTGCGGGTCTGGGAAAGGGGATTTGTCAGTCCCTACCTTTGGAAAAGGTGGGAGGCCCTCAGGATAAGGGCCCACCTAAGAGGACTTGAAAAGTATGTTAAGGATGGTGGGAACCTGGATCAAGTGAAAATGGGAATTGGAGAGCAGACAGGGTTGGGAAAAGAATTTTGTGCAGCCAAAGAAAGTCTATTCCAAATAGCTTGGGTTGTAATCCATAATAACAAGAAGATGGGTACCATAGTCACCATAAGTGCCTTATGTAAAAGAGACAACTTTTTTGCTGAAGAAGCTTTAACAAACCCTCCAGGAAGACAGACCACAAGTACTAGGATACTCCCAAGGGTTTGAACCAAGTTCAGATCCTCTCAGATTAAATCTCAACAAAAAACACTGGCAGACAGGCAGGTGGACAGCAGGGTAGGCAGACCAGAGGAAAGCAGGAGGAGGGACAACAGCAGGAGTCAGGATAATAACCTTTTTTATCTAATAAAACTACAGAAATATAAATAAATTTGCAAAATAAGGAGTTTTATTTGATAATTAGAATTGGTAAGCAAGGGACCTGATGGCCCTTGATTTCATTATATGCATAGGAGGGATGATGGTACTGGGAGTTTAAAGGAGGAGGTTTTGGGAAGCAACAAGGGGGGAGCCAGTTAAAAGTAACGGCCTAATCTTTTCATTATCTGGGCCCAAGAAAATAGGAGCAGCAGAACTTAGTGTAAGGAACAGCTCCCTGGTTGGCTAAGTGCATTCCAGGGACTCAGGGCCAACATTAACCCTAATGCCTGCCTTTAAAGTCACAACTGGGATGACTCCAGAACCATTCACCTCAGGCCAAGGGACTCCTGGGCCGGAGGAATTGCTTGACTGGGATTCCACTAATTGTGGAAATTTGTTCCCAAATTTCCTGGGTTACAGATTAGAAAAACCCTGTAAAATGGTGCCTGTGTTTTCCTGTTGTCCTTCCAATTGTTTCAAGGAAGGACAACACCAGGAAATCAAAAAATATAGCCAGATTAAAGTCTCCTCTGTGGTTGGAGGGGACTCCAAAAAAGGGGAGAAGTTCTGGCTGTAAAGGCCAGCACAAAATGTTTGTCCACAGTGTGGGTCTGGGGCATATATTCTTGTCCAGAGCTAACAGTGGGCCTTGGAACTTTACCATTTAACAAGTCAAAGCCATAGGGGTTGGGGGTCAAGTACAGGTCAGCTTCCTTGTTACCTGCATCAAAGGCTTGGGTGTAAACAGGTGCCTCCACGTTCTGAGCCTCACCTCCATTGAAGCTGGCTTGGCTGCTGCTGGCTTGTTTGCTGGCGCTGTCAAAATTGTTGCTAGTAAAAATCATTGTAAAGAAACCTAGGATAAAATCACCAAAAGTGGAAGTTTAAAATTTTATGATTTATTTTTATTGCAATCACAAGTCCATATTTGGAAAGTTCTCAAGACCATTATACACAAATCAGGAGCCATGAAAATGAATAAAATGCCTTGTTCCTAAATTGGATAGCTGTTGATTGGCTGTTAATTTTCTATTTTAGGCCGCTCATACTGCACATCTTGTGTGACTTCATTTCTTTTTGTGTTTGTGAAATCTTGCTTCTAGATTGCTCTAATTTAGTTTCATTTTAATCCTTCTGTTGGTGGCTTGTATGAATCCTGATCATATTATAATATATTCTGGAACAGCATCCATCCATTTCACTTGATGTGCCAGTCCATTTTGTTTGTGGTTTGAACTACACCGCTTGATGTTTGATATAATTTTGTATAAAATGTGTTGGTGAAATTTTGTTTATTGTTTGGAAATTCATTTGTTCACTGAAAATATTTAAATTATTTGAATCCTGAATCTTGTGCGACTTGGAATTTGTTCAAATCTGAAATTTTTTTGTTTAAATATGAGGTATTTTTGGTTGTTGCCATAGCTTTTAAAACTGCTGTATGCAAAAGGATTAAAGATATGGATAAGCTTTATCTTATTTAAAAAATTAAGAAATATGGAAGGTGTTGAAAATGGGTACACACCGGCAGATTCAACAGGAGAATTAGTAGACAGGGACACTTGCTCACTGTATGCCTTGGAATTTAAAAATTTGGAAGACATTGACCAACTTAATTGTAATGAATGTTTTTATTGGGTCCTATACAAGTAGAAAAAACTGTCCCCTGGACGTCTACTGCCAATGCCTTATATAGGGGTATTCTCATATTACTAATCACCAGTCGCTGGCAATGTCTTCTAGGACATTCCAGCGCACTGTAGAGTCTTGGCTGGGTTGGCAGAAGAGGGAATGACCTTCTATTTTAGGGCACAATCCTGCAATGTCTAGCACGAGGAAACCCTCTGCTAGCACATTAATTAGTGATCCTTTTTAAGGTAAGCAATCACTTCCATATCTGGTTCTAAACACGAGTCAAATAGGTCAATCAAATCAACCCTGGCGCCTTGGTGTTATTTCCTTTTGAAGCTGGCGTCTTGGCGCTCAATGTAATTTATTGCGGCACTCTGGCACTCGCAAATAATCATGTTGGTGCCTCGGCGCTCAATGTAATTTATTGTGGCACTCTGGCGCTTGCAATTAATTATGCTGGCGCCCTGGCGCTTGATGTAAACCAGAGCAGCGCTCTGGCGCCAAGAATAACTAATGCCAGCGCTTGTTATTTAGAGTGACAGCGGTGTGGCGCAATTAATCCCTAGCAACAACGTCATGGCACGCTTCTCATGCATTTAATTATGTGGTAAGTTGGCACTCATTTCCAAAAGGGTAATTGATTGGCCCTGGTTAATTGTCAATGGCCACCTAATGAATTAAGCTTTCCACAATCCCTGGTCAACAATTCTTCACAGAAGGGTAAGGCTGAAAACGCAACAGGTTAAAAATCCAGGTGGGGGTTTCTGGAAAAGTAAAACAGTTTTATAAGCTTTTGAGATAAACAAACCCAACTTGGTCTAAAACATGATTGAAAAGCACGGGATTTATATCCAATCACAGTAGATTTGGATCCACTTTGATTCCATCTTTTGGCTGGGATGATTCTGTTTATCTCAACAGGGTATAGAACTTCTGTAAGGGTTATATATGTGGGATGTGAAAAATGTTGACATTATGAAAGACAATTAGCAAGAATATTCTGAGCCCACACTGTCCATTAGGAAAGCTGTAGACATTATCAGAGACAGCATCAGCACTGCTGGCATTTCTCTTGAAAAACTACTATGTTTTTCATAGCAAGCTTAATTAAGGTTAAGCAAACCAATAAATATTAACCATTTTTGGTGTATTCTTGTTCATATAATAAATTGAAAATAAAACATACAAAATATGGTAAAAATAGTCAAGGTTCTTTATTTCTTTATTAAAAATTATATCATGTGTTGGGAATATGATATCTTACCATTTTGCATATAATAAAGCATTAAGACGGTGTCTTAAATAATGAAAAAGATGAAATGTTAACTTCCCCACTGGCAACATTCTCAATTGGCTGTGGAATAGCAAATCAGGCTTGATTGCGCCACTTGTACTTGCTTAACTCTACCTGTGCAATTGATCACAAGCAAACTGTAGATATTTCTAAACATCAAATTTTTGTTTGCTATAAATTCTATACTAAACTTCATAGTAGATTAGGCTTAAATTAGGGATTGATGTCAGTCATGGATCTATAAATAATATTGAAGTCACATTAAGTACCGTATATAAATTTATAACATGGACACTTTACATCTATTTTTTGGTTGGCACCTCTAAGAGCAAGGTAAGATTCTAGTTAAGCTTGCCCAGCTAGTGCCTATTTTAATTTATTTCAGATTTCTATTCATCAGTGATCATTTTTAAAAAGTGTCACATGAGTGTTGTTGCCTAAAATAGCCACTCTAAGGAAAAAATTCCCAGTAACCTGATTGGCCATAAGGAGATAAAAGTGAATGTGCTTCCTCTGAGTGAGAGTGATTCAAATTTCCAGGTGGACCCTAAATTTGAGCATCCCAATTCAGATAATCTACCCAACCAATACAACAGCCAATTAGATGGCCAGCCTGAAATAACTAAACTTGACTGCAACCATTTGGATTCAAAGATACACCCAGATCTCTAAAAGAGTGCTCCCTGATTAAAAATAAGTTATCCTGATGCAGCTCAATTAGGTTGCAACAGAAAGGAATTCCTGATGAGAGCTCTATTTCCCTTAAGGGCCTGGAGTCCATCTTTTATCCTGGTTAATGTTTTTAAACAGAAATTTCATCCATGCACCTGGAAGGGGTATGTACCCTGGATTCACATCTTGAATAAGCTTTACAATATCTGCACACACCTTTACATATCTTACCCAAGAAAATTTCTTGGACTAAGAAGGTGTGGGTAGAAACACTGAAGCTTCCAAAACAGAAGGCTTGACCCACCAACAAGGTTCCAAGTAAGCGGGTTTGTGACCTGCAATCTGATTATCCAGTCACTTGAAGCCAGACTAGGAAGTCAACTCAAATTTCCAAATCCAACAACATGAACAGATGATGATCCTTCACAGTGGATACCTCAATTTGGCGCTTGACTCATTACCAGGATCAAGCCACCCCCTTCACCATCCCACCATGTGATCAACACTATCATGTTCCTGTTATCCACGATTCACAATGACTATATAATCACTATCTCACAATAAAGATTATTATCTAGCTTCTAAATATTTTCCCCTTGTAACTCTGCTAAAACAGCACAGTTACGACAAAGCTAGGAACTATTCTGCCTTATCTGATCCTAATTTAATACCCCTTACCAAATTTTTATTGCAGCTCCATCTTCCTACCAAGTAATTGTTCCCTGGATAGGGGCTGCTAAGCATTATATATGTTTAGTTTCCCATAAGAAAGGTTTACCCTCTTTATCCCCAGTGTACGGCTATAGCAAATATAACATTATGGATACTCCTCTGGGGTTTGATCAAACAGGCTATTTCTCATAGGGGCTGCAAGTTACTTGCCGAGGATTGCTCTTGTTTTGATCTGATCCCCTTGGCCCTGCCCCTTGCTTACCTCAGAGTATGGGAGCCAGGAAGGTAGCCCAGGGGTTGCTTTTGGCTCCAGTTATTTAAATGGATATTAAATATAGCTTGGTTGGTTGATCTCCCTGGCTTTGGTTTCTGGGTTGGGTATAGAGTTTGGTAACGGCTAGCTATTTGTAATTTGGTTTAAACTGTGGGGTTGGGCTGTCATGGCTTTAGGTTAAACCCTATTTGGCGTATGGCAGCTGGATCACTAGCCTTGGTTCTCTATTGAAAGATGAATTTAAGGAAATGAACAAAGATGGGTGCTTAAGCCTGAGGGGTTATTGACCCTTTTCTTGCATCCTGTGCAATGAAAGATGGAGGTTGGTTAATGAAAGGCCTTGAACAGATAAGATTGCTCTTTATCAGGTAAAATATAGTTTTTAAAGGGTTTAATTGATCCCCATTGGTTTAATGTACAAGGGATACATTGGAAACTTTTCCAATATTTAGTGACATCCAGATAAAAATTTAATTCTGAAAATTCCAATTCATATATACTTAATGGTGGGAAGATCGAACAAGCTGTCATTGGTCCAATCGGTATCGATCGACTTATGGCTATTAAATTTAATCGCACAGATTCGGACGGCAAGCTTTTATTTTAGCTTGGGACCCTATTTCGGATTCAACCCCCAGGGAGAAATGCTTCCAATCGAACCCCGTTCGATTCGGCTGGGCGCACTGAGCAAGTATCAGAAAGTTTGCAAGTGCATCAGCAAGAGTCATGGAGAAGGGTTTGATTAGAAGTCATTTGGGCATGGATGCAACTTCATCTGTGAATGGCGAGGGCAAGTTTAATCAGGGTGGTTTCGTTTCTTGGGGCGCCTTCTGCAAGCCTACATAACAGGTTTCACAGGGCTGAGCGAATTAGGATTGATTAATTATATTGAGTCGAGTTGAAACTGTTTTTGGCTGTAGCACGCGTGTTAAGCTAAAACATGGTTTGGATTGTAGAACTTAGGTGCAAGGAGACAAGTCAAATTTCAATTGGTGATGGTCCGAGACTGGTGTTTGATTGGAGTGAAATGTTTGTCTCGGAGAAATATGTGGGAGAGGCGGAATTCGTGCCAATGGGTTATTCTTAATAAAATGTATTTTATAAATTAATTTTGAAAGGATCTGTCCTGGGCAAGATGTTGGATGGGGTAAGTAGCTTTTGCTCAAAACGAACAAAGTGGGATGTGCGTGATCAGCTTTAGTTAGATTAACTCGAGGAAAGCATATCGGCCTCAGCCTCAAGGGATTGGCTGATAAATTGGCCAGCCACAGAAGCGAAGGTTAGTTTTTGGAATGGCAGGAATATTTTCATTTTTCAGTTCGGCACCCAAGGAGAATGTTGAAGCTATCCTTGCTGAGCTGGACGAGACAATCCGCCTGGCCCAAATCAGACTAGACGAAGCCAAGCAGCAGCGTGACTACTACTCAGGGACATTGATCCTCTACATGGGAATAGGCTATGTTGCATATGTCGCTATTTACGCCTTGTTTTTACGCGATCCCTTCCTGGACACCTGGCGCGAGGCCTTCTCGAAGCTGGCCCCAGTTCTGCTGCTCCCTGTCATCATCTATTACGTCAGAATTGTATGCGACTTCTACTTTGACAAGCAAGTTTCCAATCAAAGTAAGCCTACATAGCTTTAAAACTAAATCACAGGGATCCTCATAAGCACTCTAGTGGAAAAGAGAAAACTCAAGGTATGCATGGCAATGACAAACTAACAGCCTAGATCGAAGAGGTCAAGCGTAGTGCCTCGTATTACACAACCAAGAAGATACTTGCGCGCTACGGGGGAGACATACGCGAGGTAATTATTTCCTTCTTTCTCTCACCTCAAAGGACGCTATGGAGCTACCGCAAAAGCCAGTAGAAATGTCTAACCAACAGAGAGGTAAGCCCACGCTCGGCCATCCTAAAGCTGTAGACCCTGCTCGCATGCGGCCCTATACCCAGCAGCTTGGCGTACAGAAGCAGCCCATGCCTCAAAGCATCATGAAGCAACAGTCGATGATGGCCCCTGCCAGAAAACGTAAACACACTATACTTCCACGCTAACTCCGTAGCCATTGCTTCACAGCCATTAAAGGTCTCTGCCAGTGCTCGGTGGCTGGACCGAATTGTTGATGCTATAGTCGGCGAGGAAAAGGCTGCAGGGCAGTTTGCGTTGATATGTGTTCATTGCCGTGCACACAATGGCTTGGTTTCTAGTGCAGAGTACGAAGATATGAGTTACAAATGTCCCAGCTGCAGCCGCTTCAACCCCTCCCGCCTCTCCATCAGGCGTCAAAACTCGACCCAGCCTACCAGACAGACTCCTCAACCGCAGATGACTCGCTCAATGACATCCCACGTCTCCAAGAAATCCCTCAAACGCAGCGGTGCCTTGAGCGACAACGACCGCAATACCATATATGAATCTGATGAGATGGACGCTGCTGCTTCTGACGACAGCGGCTTTGTTGAGAGGCGTAGGAAAGAAAAGGGCATCCGCACCAGCTGATTTGAAAATAAAGTTCACCTAGCATTCTTTAAAAGATCTATTCCAGCCTCCTGATCTTTGAAGTTGGCTTTTGTTGTAATTTTATTCCAGTGTCCATTTCTAAGTGGCCAACGGTTGCAAAGGACCACCTCCTGACGCCTACCGAAATTAATCCTCCCAGCAAAGCTGCGTCTGAATATATTTAAACATTACAAAATGATTTTATTTATCACTTGATCCGGAATCTAGCTAACAGTTGCCCCTCGCAACTCGAAGTAGGCGAGATAAAAACGTATCCTTGATTTTAAGCCTCAACCTATGCGTATTGCCAAATCCGGATATTCCTGCCTTAAAATCCCACAAACCGATTCGTAAGCGAGTTGCGACGAAGCTATAAAAGCCAAAGCTACTGTTAAAGAAGGGTATGACTGTACTTTACAGGATCACATGTTTAGTTCATCTAACTACTATGTTCAACATTCTAGTTAAATCTCTCAAGCAGGAGGATGTTTATAACGTAATTCCCGCTAAGGGAAGCCTGCGTTGTATTTGGGAAACCATTTATACTGCATATGATGAACTTGTCGGTCTTTCCAGGCCTGACGGGGGATTTACGTTGGCTGACTGCTCAAACCCCATAATTTAAAGTACTTAATATATTATGAAAATATATCAAAATAATAAAGAATATGAAGATAAAGCTAGAAAATCCAAACTTTTTTAAAATGGCATTCTCTACCTGTGAATACTTTTTTTTGGTATAAAATTTAATACTCTCCTTGTTTACATATAGTTTTTAAATGGAATCTTTAATGTTGTCAAAGTGCTAGACAATCGTGTTACAGTCAAGTATAGCAAGATTCATTATAGTCAATTAAATAAAGCATGGATAGCTTGATGGCTACCGCATTTACGGCAATGTCTAGACACTCAGAAGTGGTGCTTCGGTCGGAAAAGCGAAAGGCACAATACAAAGACAATGGCCAAGAAATCAATAGGATCCATGAGCTATTAAACGGTAACTAGATCTATAGAGATCAGTGGCCCAAGTTCCAAACCATACCAGCAAAATTTTTAAACTGCTAGCAAATCCAATCATTTTAAAACTAGGTTACTTCAATCCCAGTATCTCACTACTAAGATGCAATACCAGGGTAATGGGATATATGGAGGGTTTTAAAGGGGATCATGATGATATTGATAAGGAGCGCCTTTTGGGGAAGCTTTTAAATATGAAATTAGGAGAGAAGAGAAGGATCTTTTATTGGATAATATTTTAGACTTATATAGATTGGGCTGTGGCAGAGATTTAGTCAGATCAAACCTAGGGGTTGGTCATGTGTGAGATGGGTTCGAGCCACTGGATACTTGGATTGTCATGTGATATTGCTTGGTTACCATGCTCGGTATGTCAAACTGTATATTGGAAGGGCACCAAATCGGGCGATGGCTGGATGTTAAGTAGGTTGGTGGTAGCCAGAATACTTGTACATCCAGACCCTTGACACCCCCCTTAAGGGGTTACTCTGGTGCATCAGGAGGGGGCTTTGTTTTCACGGCTGCCGCCTGATGCTCCTGGAGCTTTTTACTAGTTGGAACCAGTCTGGTCGAGTGTTCTCCTTTAATGAGGCGAAGACGGGTTCTGTGGTATTTCTCGACAAATGGAGTTTTGGCACCTTGGAATTTTACTAGATAGATGTTGTGATCTGGTCTGTACTTGATGATTCTTCCTGGTCCCTGGTGTACTGAGTCTAGTTTCTTTCTATTGCCAGCTAGAACCCAGACGGGGGAGTCAATGGGAAGTGGTTCCTCTGGGGAGGTTACCTTTTGTGTTTTGAGCCTTTTTATTTCTGCTATTTTAGCTTTGAGGCGTATGTGTTGTAGATTTGGTACTTGTTCTACTGTGGGGGGTTTCCCCGGGGGATCTTTACATATGGCTGCTTGTTACGGGTAATTATTTCTGGTTTGTATCCGTAGGTTAGCTCAAACGGTGAATAGCCTGTTCCTTGATTGGTGTGGACCCAGGATACTAGTAATGCATGTTTCACATATAGTGGCCATGTGTCTTTGGTTTTGGCTTTGCCATCCATTATTTTCTCTAGGGTCCTGATAAGGCTGCCGTTTAGGCGTTCCACTCTGCTGTTGGCCTATGGCCTGTATGGAGAGGTTGTGGAATGTTTAATGGTTTTGGATTTTAAGTTGACGTTTACTACATGACCTGATAACTCGGTTGCTCTATCAGTTATGATGTAGTCTGGAGTGCCGTAGTTGGCTATGATTGCTTTGTTAATGAATTGGTTTATGGTTTCTGCTTTATGGTCCTTTGTTGCCTAGCAGATGGGCCAGTGTATGGCGAAGCTGATAGCTACAATTAAGAAATGTTGGTTTGCTCTTGTTTCTGGGAAGGGGCCCACTACGCCTTGCCCCCAAACCTTGAATGGTTCAGGGTCCAGTACTGGGTTGACCGTTGGCTGGGGAGCCTTTGTGCTGGTGTATTTCTCACACACTGTGCACTTTTTCAGAACATCAACTATATCCTGTTTGAGGTTGGGCCACCATACTATCTCTTTTAATGTGAGGTATAGTTTGTTAGCCTTTGTATGTCCTAGTAGGCGGTGATGTCTTAATATGGTGTCAACTATTTATGCAAGTGGGATGTACGAGACATGTTTGTCGTTAATAATTTGGTATACAGTGCCATTTGATACAAGGAAATACTTTTTGTTCCTTACTAATGTATTGTGGTTCAGTTGGTGTGTTGAGGGGCCTTTCCCTTTGGTTTTATACTCAGTGTTGTATAGGTTTGGCCAGTCAGGGTCCAGGTGGTCAGGATGATCCTCTCTAGGCTGACATATCTAGAGAGAGCATCAGCTGTGACCAGCTCTGCCCCCTTTTTGTATTGGATGTCCAAATTAAGCTGCTCCAGCAGGGACATCCATTTGGCTTGTCACCATGCAAGTGTGTTCTGAGTTTTGAAATATATTAAGAATTTATGGTCAGTTAGTACTCGGACGTTTAAATGTCCTTCCAGATAACATCTCCATTTTTTGCATGTGTGATATATTTCTAGCAATTCCTTATCGTGTATTGGGTATCTCTTCTCAGTGTTGGTTAGTTTTCTACTTTTGTAACATACTGGCAGGAAGTCTTGCTGCCCTGGCTGGCAGATGCACAGGACTGCGCCAATGGCGGTGTCACTGGCATCTGACTTGAGCTTGTAGCACCCGTTGTTATTAGGGTATTGCAAGATTGGTGTTTAATCAAAGCTTGTTTTAATAGTTGGAAATTCTTGTCACATTCTGGTGTCCAGATGAATTTTTTTGGCATCACCCTTGGTTAAGTCATTGCTTGGTGTGGTGAGTTCCCCGCAGTCTTTGATGTATTTCCTTAGGTAAGCTACCATACCAAGAAAGCATCTAACTTGTTTAATGGAGGTGGGGCGTTGCATGTTATTTATGGCTTTTATTTTGTCTGGATCTGCTTTAATGCCACCTTCAGAGAAAATGTGGCCCAAGAACAGGAGTTCCTTTTCCATAAATTGGCACTTACTTGGTTCTGCGTAAAGTTTGTGCCTTGCGAGTTGATTGAGGGTCTTGCAGACATGCGTGAGGTGTTCTGATTTTATTTTTGAGAACATTATGATATTGTTAAGGTAGCATAATGTATTTGAGAGACCGTTTAGTGCTTGGTTCATCATGATGACAAACGTTGCGGGAGCGTTGGTCATCCCAAAGTTCATTACCCAACACTCAAATGATCCAGATTGCATATGGAACACAGTCTTTGGTATGTCCTTTTCCTTTACTTCAACTTGGTTGTAACCTGAGATGAGGTCAATTTTGGAGAAAAATTTGGCTCCTGAGAGTCTTGCAAACAGATCCTCTATAAGTGGAAGAGGGTATTTATTCTTTACAGTGCTTGCATTTAGTGCTCTGTAGTCAGTTACTAGACGCAGAGTGCCTTCCTTTTTCTTTACTGTCATGTTTGGCTCCAAGGGACAACATCCTGGAGGACACAGCAGGAAATCTTTATTACAAAAGATTTGAGGTTCAAAGCTAGCCTTGGGTTAGCCTTCAGGGCAAAATTAAGGGCACATACCTCAATTTCCTGGGAAACGAGATGTAAAAGTCCTTTTGGCAGAAAGGACAGGAAAAGCTTGAAGATTATAAAAGCCAACACAAATGTGGATAAACTTAAACTTTATTGGGAATGAAGATTCTATTTTAAATAGTAGATAAAGGATGGAGATCACTCAATAGGAAGACAGAGTGGCTGAGGGGGTCACGCTGGGATGAGGTCATACCAGGATCAACCACAGACAGGTACAATAATCCGGAATGGGTGGATATTGAACCAGACCCATTTGCGGAAGGCAAGGAATTTCCAAACTTGAATGCAAAACCAGATAAATATTTGCAACTATCAATATTTGAAGGGCAAATCAAAATAGCATTAATAGTGCAATTTACGACATCTCTCCCCTCAAGATTGAACAGAGGGAGTTGATACTTGCAAAGGAATTTAGAGTGGATGCGGGCAAAGGGACGGCCAGACAATAGTAGCTTTACAGTGTACTCAAAGCCCTTCTTGAAGGTAACCTCACAGGGCCCAACCCAGAGGGAATCCAGCTTGTGGGCTCTACCACCTGTACAATTCTGGTAGTAGAGAACTAGATTGCCTATCTGGTATTTGGGGAGGGGGGCTCTAGAAGCATTGGACAGAGAGAGCTCCAAAGCCTTAACCTTATAAGCAGTGTAGTAGGCGGTTGCCTGGATGTCAATGATACGGTTGGTTAGGTCTTTCACGTGGGTCTCAGGATTTGCAGATGTACCATACTTGATCAGAGGAGGTCCCAAGATTGAGGGGGTAGTGGCCTCACGTCCATAAAGCATGGCAAAAGGGGATTGACCAGTCACCCGATGTCTACTAAGGCGGTAGGCAAAGAGGGCAGCAGGGAGGAACAAGTCCCAATTGGCAGCGTCAGAGAGCGTAAGTTTTCTCATAATGGATACTAGGGTGGAGTTGGCATGTATGAAAGTTCCATTGGTGGAGGGATTATATGGTGCAGAGAACAACTGATGAGTCCCCATAGCTTCGACAATAGAGGTGATAAGGCGAGTATTAAAGTTGGTACCATTGTCTGAGAGCAGGACTTGAGGGCAGCCATGTCAATAGAAGATGTCTTGCAGCAAGAAAGTAGCTGTGGTCCTAGCCTTTATATCTTTTGTTGCTCTGGCTTCAATCCATTTGCTAAAGTGGTCTATAGCAACCAGGATAAACCAACATCCCAACCTAGACCGGGGGAAGGGCCCAACAGCGTCAATACTCACCATATGGAAGGCATGTTTTGGAGGGATGAGTTGAAACTGATGTTGGGCCCCAGGATGGTGTACCACAGTGAAACCATACCCTTGCAGACGTAGAGCCCAATGTGCTAACCAACCTTCAGTTTCCTTTAGTTGTTGTAACCACTTGAGAGAGGAGTGATCAGTGACTACCGTGAAGTGGGTTCCATAGATGTAATGCCAAAACTGTTTAACAGCATGCAGTAAAGCCAAACATTTCTTCTCAGTAACACTGTAGTTCTTTTTGTGCTTATTAAGGACCCTTGATGAGTAGGCTACAGGTCAATCTACACCTTCATCATTGAATTGGGCAAGGATAGCACCCACAGCTACTCCACTAGCATCAGTATACAAGATGAACTCTTTATCATAATCAGGATAGACTAAGATAGGAGCCTCCTTGAGCTTGGCCTTCAGCGCTTTGAATGCTTGTTGTTGGCTGTCAGTCCACTCAAAGGGGACGTTGCAAAGCAGTTGGACGAGGGGTTCACTCAGTTCAGTAAAGTCAGGGATGAATTGTTGGTAATAGCCCATCATACCAAGGAATACTTGTACCTCTCAAAGATTTGTGGGAGGTAGCATCTTGTCAATGGCTTCCATCTTGTTATTCATGGGGCAGATTCCAGTCTGAGTGACTTTGTGTCCTAGAAACTCAAGACGTTCCTTGAAGAAAGAGCATTTAGAGGGTTTGAGTTTCAGGCCAGCTTCACGGATCTTAACAAAAACAGCCTTGAGATGCTCCAAGTGATCAGTAAAGGTAGCGCTGAATACAGTAATATCATCAAGATACACAAGGACACAAGAGAGTTTTAGGTCTCGTAAGATGGAGTCCATAGCCCGCTGAAATGTGGCAAGGGCATTGCATAGTTCCTGGGGCATACAAGTGGGTTCAAAGAGACCCTCTGACGTGATGAGCACAGCTTTTTCTCGATCTTCAGGTGATAGGTCAACCTGCCAGTACCCCAAAGCCAGATCCATGGCCGAGAAAAACTTGGAACCACCCAGTCTTCTGAGAGCGTCGTCAATTCTGAGCAAGGGGTACAAATCTTTCTTAGTGAGAGAGTTCAGGCGGCAATAATCCATTACAATGCAGTGTCCCCCATCTTTCTTCTTGAAGATCAGTAACAGGGAAGCCCAAGGACTTTGGGAAGGAGCCAGTAACCCAGCGTCCAGAAGCTGCTTGAGTTCTTTAGACACCTGGGCATCTTCCACCCTACTACAGCGGTAAGGTTTAGCACAAAAAGGGGGTACATCCCCAGTATCAATCTGATGGATGACTTCCTTAGCTAGGCCATAGTCCGTAGGTCCAGAGGCAAAGATGTCACTGAACTGATCAAGTAGGTCCAATACGTCCTTTTGTTGAACAGGAGACAATTGGGGGAAATCAGCAGCAGTGAACAAGGAGAGAACTTGCGGATCATCTTCAGGTAGGTTGAAATCACTGAAAGTTTCAAAGGGGTAGAGGGAGGATACTTGTTCTGCTCCAAGTATCCGACCATGACCTACAACCTGACCTCTGGTTACTTGCGTGGGAAGGGCCGTCAGATTAGCAAGAAGTAATCACACGGGTTCTTTTTGATTTTGGTCCAAAATCCCTGGACATAGGTGGGGCTCAGTACCACTTAAGGATTCAGGTGAGTAAAGCTCCAAGAAGGACTTTTCAGGCAGCTCATAGGAAATCTGGGAGTTGATCACCACTTGAGAGCCCGGGGGGATGGTGATAGCAGCTGGCACTAGCAGGGGTACCCCTTCTTCTGCAGGGCAGGAAGGAGGAGGGGTACACATGTTGGAGGAGTGAGTCCTATACTTGAGGGAGAAGATACCCGTAGGGTACTCAAGCACGCAAGTTTTAAGACGTTTGCCTGGGAGGCGCGGAGGTTCCTCAAAAATCAAAGGAACTTCATATCCCAAGAGCAAAAGGTACCCATCTCGTAAGTTTACAATTCCGTTATATTTGTGGAGGAACTGAGTACCAACCAAGAGGTCATAGCTTTTGTTCTCTAGGACCACAGCAGGGGAGGCAATAAGGAGTTTCCCAAACCTCATGGGTAGAGCATAGTAGGCACCAATGGCTCAAGTTTGGGTCATGCCAGCTGTGCCATACAACTGCGTGTAGTTGAGGTCAGGGGCCAACTTAAGTTTCTTCATTAGCTTGGAAGATACCACGTTGACAGGGGAACTTGTGTCCAAGATGGCCTTGATTTTGACCTTTTGGATTGATACTTCCACGCTGGTTGTATCTTTCCCAAAGGGAGGCAAGACTGCCAATACATCTTGCGCAGCCTCTAGCTCCTTTTCCCAATTGGTCAACATACACCGTAGCATAGGGATTTCCTTATACACAGTCTGTAGTGGAAGAGATACGGTTACATTGTGGAAAAGAGCTTCGGCTAACTCTGCTGCTTCTTCAGAGGAGTCAACCAAGACAGGATGTCAATGGGCTTAAGCCAGGTAAGGGCAAGCCACCATGGACTTAGATTCACTTGGAGGTACCCGGGAAGTGGTGGTAGCCTTCCCAGGGCAAAGCTTGTAGGGTACAGGGATAGTTTCTGGAACAGCCAGGACGGAGTAACCATAACTATCAGAGTCTTCACTATCAGAATCATCAGGCTCTGAATCACTGGAGAGGTTGTGAAACAGATGAAGAATAGTTGGACCAGAGGAAGAGGGAGCTTCCTCATCAGACGGAGGATCAGGGGGAGACGGGGGAGATTGATCAGCAGTGAGCATCTCTGTTTCTAAGCTGACCTCTCTTTTCCTGCCTGCTCCTTGGGATTGCAACCTTCCACTCAAGGATTAGTGCAAGTGCGCAAGTGGTGTCCAATCTGGCCACAGTTATGACAGCCCTGTCTCTTAGCCTGTCCACTAGTACCCAGAGTCATAATGTGTGGCGTACAAGAGGTGATCCCAGCATTATTGGCTTTATTCTCACGCACCACTGTACCTCCATGTGTCAGATGCATGTCTTGCAAGTGTGTCTTAATACTCTTCATGGAAGTGAGTGAAGCCTTGTGTGCCTTAAAGTGTAGGCATAGAAGCTGGTTCACCTTCAAAGCATTTGAACAAGCTGTGTAAGCTTCCTGGAGAGTTAACTGTTGGCTAGTAATTAACTGTTGGCCTTCAATATAGAAACAATCTGCAAACTCAGCCAGGGTCTCCTTGGGTTTGAAAGCAATATGCATAAATGCATCCTTCTTGACTTCCAAGCTGAGGTCTCCTCCAAACTCTTCAATAAGAAGGCGCTTCATATCCTCCCAGGTGACAATAGAAGGGAGCTCAGGGACTACGACTTCCTGGTAAGTGGGATGGAGGCAGGTAAGGATGTGTTCCTTCTTAAGTTTGTCAGTAGCCCTACACATTGCAGTTTTGTAAATGGCCAGAAAAACAGCAATGGTAGATGTCTTGGGATCAAATATCTGATTGAAGGTTGGCTTATAATTTGAGTTGATGGACAAAGACAAGGACTGGTTGTTCTCACCAGGGTTGAGGACGTTAATGTGAGGGTTGCCTTCAAATTTGGATTCAGCAGTAGGTTGTCTAGCCCAGAGAAGTCAAAGGCTTTCCTCTAAAGTGTCCAAGGTAGAGCTATTCTGCCCACTGATGTCTCGAGCAGTTGTGGCAGCAGTCCCAAATTCATCAATCTTGATTTGTTGTACTGCCAAGGTGCCAGCAATTGCATTAACACGGGTAGCCAGGGAGGTGGCCTGAGTGACCAAGGGGGCAACTTGTCCATTTAGAGTCTCTGTAAAGCGGGAGAGGTTTTGGCCCTCTCTTTCCAATGCGTCTTGCCTATCAGCTACATCATTTGTCACCTCAACAATTTGATCTAGAGCACACACACAGTAGACCCAGGGTTGACCTTCTAAGCCAGGGCAACAACCATGATTTTCACAAGCAGGAGTATTAACAACTTCACCTTCTTCTTCATCTTCAGATTCAGATGACAAACCTTCAGAATTAGAGAGGCGCTGTCTTAAGTACTTGATTTCACCGCGTAGAGTAGTCACCTGATCAGTGAGGGAGGCAATATGAGGGTCAGGCATAGGTTCAACTAGAGGGGGAGGTTGCACAGAAGCTTGGCGTCTAGTGGTAGCCTTGAGCTCGGCAATGGCCTCCCATACTTTGGTTTCAAAATCAGAAGGGGTCCCAACAGGAGGAGCGGGAGGAGTCACCTCAATAGAAGCCATCCAATTGCCCACATAAGTTTGCACTTGGTATAGAGTGTCACCTAGTGCAGCCTTATCCAGACCATATTGATGCTGCAGGTGATGGCCCCAAGTATCAACATGAGCTCCTATCAATTTGAGTTGTAAGTTGATATGCTCTCTGAATTGATTTAGTTCACTAACCAGAGTCTCAAAATACTGCCAATGGTTAAACAGAAAAGCCTTGATTTGCTCACGCCAGGCTGCCTGATGTTCATCCAATTTGCATAGTCAATCCTTTATGTATCCAGGGAGCGAGGAACAAAGGGAATTCAGGGAGGTGGTTAGATACTTCTGTGACACCAACAAGTCGCGCTGGTTGTCAGAAATACAAGCAAAGAGACTATGTGACCATTCTTGGTAGGCCATATTTTGAGCGTGGTTATTTGAGACAGCAGAGGCTACTGCATCTAGCAGTTGATTCTGGGACCCCAAAGCAAGTTGGTGGTAGACTAGGGCAGGTTGGATGAACTGGTTAACCAACACACCAATAGTATCCATGGACTCCATCAGCGCGGGGGGAGACCAAAGTCCAAAAGGAAGGAGTACAGGTCTTTGGAGGCATACCCGGGACAGAGGCCAGGGATAGAGTGCATGGCTACTGTACCAGAGTGGAGAAGGGAGCGGGCGGCAGCACGGGCTTGTTCATAGTTGAGAGAGAAAGCAGGAAGGGGGGCCCACAAGGGCCCGGGAGACAGAACCAATACCATAGGATTTGCAGGAGCATCAGTGATGTCTTCTTCTAGAGGGGGACTAGAAACTTTGGGTTGATCTGGTACTTCAGAAACAAAGGGAGAGGGACCAGAGAATGCACGTGGGAACGGGGTAACCAAGGGGCTTGTAGCCCCTGTAGTGAGCACCATTTTGATGTGTTTGGCTCCAGGGGACAACATCCTGGAGGACACAGCGGGAAATCTTTATTACAAAAGATTTGATGTTTGAAGCTAGCCTTGGGTTAGCCTTCAGGGCAAAATTAAGGGCACATACCTTAATTTCCTGGAAAACAAGATGTAAAAGTCCTTTTGGCAGAAAGGACAGGAAAAGCTTGAAGATTATAAAAGCCAACACAAATGTGGATAAACTTAAACTTTATTGGGAATGAAGATTCTACTTTAAATAGTAGATAAAGGACAGAGATCACTCAATAGGAAGACAGAGTGGCTGAGGGGGTCATGCTGGGATGAGGTCATACCAGGATCAACCACAGACAGGTACAATAATCTGAAATGGATGGATATTGAACCAGACCCATTTGCGGAAGGCAAGGAATTTCCAAACTTGAATGCAAAACCAGATAAATCTTTGCAACTATCAATATTCAAAGGGCAAATTGAAATAGCATTAATAGCGCAATTTACAACATTTACAAAGAACACTGCTGCCCCCATGGGGATTCAGACGGGCAAATGAATCCTTTTGCTAGATTGTCCTCAATGTGTGTTTTGAGGGTTTGGGTCTCCATGGGAGAGAGTCTGTAGCGGGGTGAAGGTGTGGGCATGGCTTTACATAGGTTGATGCCATGTTTGACCTCTCTTTTGGGGGGTAACTCTGTGAGTTCTTCTTTGAATACATGAGTGTATTTGTTTAGGAGTGCCGCAAGTTCTGGGCATTGGATTTTGTTGTTTGTATATTATTGAATTTGGTGTACCTCATTATGTGGAGGGTACTATCTCTAGTTAGACGCTCTGAGTTGTCTTGGTTTATGACCTGGACAAATACTGTGTCTCTTAGGATGAGGTTTTTGTGTTCCTTGATGATGTTAAAATTGACTCTGTTGCATTTAATGGTCATGGTTTTTGTTTTCCAACACACACTGGGGTTCACTCAGGTGAACCAGTACATGCCTGCTACAATGTTGTAGTTTATGTTGTTCATGACAAGTCCTTTGATGGACGTTTGTATGCCTTGGAGGTCAATTCTGAAGGGAGTTGTTTCACCTTTGAGTAGAACCTTTGATTTATCTGCCATTCTGGCGTATTTGAAGTTGGATTTGACAACTGGTATTTTGTACTTGGTTACAAATGGTTTGCTAACCATAGTGTGTTGTGCACCAGAGTTGAATAAAATTTTATGTGTATGTGATTTGTAAGTGCATGGGTAGACAAGAAGTTGTGAGCAATCTTTAATTTTTACATTCATAAAAACGGAGGATTGCGGGACACATGGGATGCAAGCAGCAAAGTTTGTGCCTTGGTACAGTTTCTTGTCAAGTTGGGGGGAGACAGGGGTACTTAAGCCTGTTCCCCCTCCTCTTTTCCCTGTTCCTCTGTTTTGAGACCTTCAAGGTCAGAGAATGTGGGGTCATATTCATAGCAGGTTGCTATTTCAGCATTGTTTACTTTGGCAGTGTCCTCTTTCTTGGGGTGGGAGCAGTTTGCGCTTTGGCTGTGATTGCCATTGTTGCAATTGGCGTTGCTGTTGCTATGATTGGTGTTTTGGCGTTTTTTGCCATTGGAGTTTTCTCTGCCATTGCTGTTTGAGGAGTGATTACCGTTGTGTGTAGCATATTCCATGTTTGCGCGTTTTTCCGTGCGCTTGGATTCTGCAATGAGCACAGGCATGGAGGTGTTGGCCTCTGGGCAGATGAGGGCAGTGACAGAAGGTCTCATTCTGTTGATGGATGATGCTCTGGTGTGTACGTTATCAGTTTGTGCTGGGTTTTGGATTTTGCGGTGTATTTCCTCAAATTCATTGGTGTAAGCTGTGATAGTGGTCTTTTGAGGAAAATTGCTGAGCTGCATTGCAATGTCTTGGAGGGATTCAGTGATGCAGAAATTGTGTGTGATGTCTGCTTTGAACTCTTCTCAGTTGTCAAGCTGGTTGTCAGTTTGTGAGCCAACCCAGGTGGCAAACCAGTTAGCTGCAGCCTTGTACAGGCGCTTGCTGGCTTCCTGGACTCATTTCTCATGGGGAATGCGGCTGGTGCAGAGTTTAGCAGCTGAGTGGTCTAGCCAGTTGATGACGTTTTCTTTGTTTTTACCAAAGAACTTGTCAATACCAATGTATTTGGTGTTGGTAACTTCACCTGTGATAGGTGATTGTTTGTTTGTGGTTAAAGAGAGCAACTGTATTGAATTATCTTGGTGTATGCTTTGGGGATGACCACACCTTCAAATACAGTGCATCCACTAGGTATATCTTTGTCAATGTTGTGGGCGCAGAAGTACGTTTTCCAGGTCTCCTGGGATGTGGCCTGGTTGAGTATGTGAGCGAAGGTGGGAGGGCTTTGGTCATTCATTTTCTCTCTCATGGGTGTGATCAAAAAACTGTAGCTGCTACCAGTGATAAGGAGCGCCTTTTGGGGAAGCTTCAAATATGGAATTAGGAGAGAAGAGAAGTATCTTTTATTGGATAATATTTTAGACTTATATATATTGGGCTGTGGTGGAGATTTAGTCAGATTGAACCTAGGGGTTGGTCATGTGCGGGATGGGTTCAAGCCACTGGATACTTGGATTGTCATGTGATATTGCTTGGTTACCATTCTTGGTATGCCCAATGGTATATTGGAAGGGCACCAAACCAGGCAATGGCTGGATGTTAAGTAGGTTGGTGGTAGCCAGAATGCTTGTACATCCAGACCCTCAACAATATCTTCTTTAACCATCTTGTTCCTAGCTGTATTTCTAGTGTAATTTTTTAGCTAGAACACTTGTGATGTAAGTAGGATGGGTACCATGAATTTGCACTCATATGGAGCTTCAATCATGACTTTGGGGAGTTTGAACTCTTGAGCTCATATTATGATGTCCTTATATTTGCCTTCCTGTTGTTCTGTTTTTTGGAGTGAGTTTCTTAACCCCCCAAAGTGATCACCTTCTAAATTTGGGTCCCTCTTTATTTCCACTTATTGTTTACCAGTGTTTACACTGGTGTTGCAACCAAGTTTCCCCCTTGTCTGCTAATGTATCTTACAATACACAGGGGGTGCTTGATGAGTTGCCCCAGGACGTATCTAATGGCATGGATCAATCTGATGGTGATGTCGAATTGCTAGCACTATCTCCTAATTAAGAGCGTTGCCAATTTGACTTGCTGATCCCTGTGCAAGTTATTCCACAGTCCAAACCTTTTGTCAAACCTGCCACTGTGCCACCCCTGTGGACCTGTGGCTTCCCTATATGGTATATTACTTACATTATTCCTCTATAAACCACATCTTATTCTATCCATTTTTGTTCTTTATAATTGGACTGTTGTCTTCTCCAATCAAATACTGAGCTATCATTGGTTCAGTTGCAACACTGCTATGGCGTATTTGATCCAACTAAACCCTCATGTACATTAAGCTTCACTAGTCACTTTAGAACTAGATAAGTGCTCCTAATTCACTAACAAACCTTAACCCCCTTTACATAATTCTTTTCCCTTTATGCTTCAGAAAAAGCTTAAGAATTCATCTCCAATTTACCTCTCAAAACAGCCAAGGTATTTTTCCCATGTTTTTTTCTAAAAACCATAGCTGCTGCCTGTTTGAAACATCCTGCAGTGTTTTCCCAACTCTTTTGCTGATGATGGCAAATCCAACAGAGCAATATCTACTGGCATTATTTGATGAAGTGAAGTAATAATTGACTCCTACTGGGGAAACCGCCAGCAAAACTCTGACAAACCTCTACAAAATTGGGCCAGGCTTGAAAACATCAGATTGGATGTGCTTTTCTCCAAAATCTTGAATGCTTACAGAAAACTTGGAATAGGATAAGAAGATGAAATCATTGTGTGTCCTCATTTCCCTCCCTTTAATAAAATTGACAACAACAGAATCATAGGATTTGGTGTCTACAAACCTGAGCCCATTAAGAACTTGATTGGGCAAGATTCTTGTGGCAACCACAACTTCATGCATCCACAAATTGACTGTTCTCTTATTAGTGAAACTGCTGTGGAGTCCCAGCTGGAGCCACACCTGGACTAGGGGTATCTGGGGTTACACTTCACAATAGCCGACATTAAGGGGTGTGCCCTGTCACCCCAGCCAACATGCAAGATCTGGTTGAAGTCTTCTTGGGAGAGGGTCCCCAGCCAGAATAGACTTGAAGGGGTGCTGCCACAGGGGACTTTTTGAACCTCATCAGAGTTGCTATTTTCCCAAGGGGCATGCACATCCCTTGTTCTTTGACCATCAGTTGGAAAATTTTGGCTTTAACTGGCTTCTTTTTGTGTCTTTTAGGCTGATTGAATGGAGGAGAAATATGTTCATATCAGAAATCAGATAATACCATATGATTGGCTAGCCCTGAATATTCTCTTCTCTGATTGAAGGACTGGCTCAATTGGCTACAGGTGGATGACAGTGCCTGCACATGTTCTGGTTGGCAGTAGTCTGCACATAATGTGTAAACAGGGCCATACTGGATGAGAGAGAAATAACACACTCCTGAGAGATGTTCTGGGAGGTTTGTGAAGGTTGTGAGCTGCTGCTAGCAGCCTCAGCCTGCCACTGCATGTCTGTGTCAAGCCCAGGGAGCACCTGGTTGACTTGGTTATTGGAAGAAGACAATGCTATCTTAATGATATGATAGACATGGCAGGAGGAGTGTAAATGTTAGTAAACTTTGGTGAATATTATGGTCTAGGTTCCAGCCGTCCCAGAATAGGGCAGTGTGATCTTTGTGGATGCCTGGGATCCCAAAAGGATCAGCATAGATCCACCCCAGATCCCTTGGCTTTGGGACTGACACAGCCAGTGGTCTGATTGGCTTTGAGTTCCGCTCCATCATGATTTGAAGTTTGGTGCTTGGCTTTGAAAATCCTGGAAATAGCATGCTTTTTATTTGTTACATGCTGCCCACAACTTTTTGGCCTTACAGAGTGCACTGAACTGTACATCATGATCCTGCATCTCTGATTCATGCATCTTGAGCTTACTTGGTGAGCTTTGCCTTAAGCTATCTGAATCAGTTGCAGCAGGAATCTAGGATATGGAGATCTGAATAAATCAAGGGTGCTGGATCAAACAGGTTGCTTTACCAGGTATTCTGTCCCTTGCTTGGCTGAGCTGCCTCCAGATACAATCTAAAATTTAGCCCTTGGATCCGGCAGCCCAGCATTTTTCCAACAGGTTCTGGATCTAAAGTAACAATTCCCTTTATGGAAGCCTCCTTCAAGCCCAGGTTGTAAATTCACTGCCCCCTTTGGCTTTAGATAAGACTGTATTTCCTTGTTGCACAAAAAAGACTGCACAAAGTCCAGCAAAACCACTAAATTCACTCAATGATTTAGCTCACATAGTGGATGAAAGATTTGTGTTGGCATACCCCGCAGGACCCCTGGCTCTAGTTGCTCCGGCTTGGGAAGAAACACTAGTTAATTTGGACTATTTATTAGATTGGTATTGTCCGCTTTTAAAAACAATCAGGAACGCCCAATCAAATGGGGCCACATCAGCACCTACCAAGTCAACTAGATCTGAATTGCTTGCATTGCCTTCCAGCCAATCAGGGGGGGTCGCGGAAATTACAATGAAACCCTCCAGTCCCCCTGGCCCTGGCCAGGAAAATTTCTCCCATGACCAATCAGATGCTACATTGGAGGCCATGTGACCAATATCCACCAAACCCATCCCTTTTAACAAGGCCAGGGGACTTTGAGTCCCCTGCTTGTCAATTTTCAATTAATTAAAAGTTTGGAGTTTTGTCACACTTGATTTTAAAATTTGTTGTTTGGTTGGACTTCTGTTTGAGTCCCCCATCTTCTAGAATTAAAGTGTTAGTCTTTGCCTTGATCCTTACCTTTAAACTTCCCGTTTCAAACTCAATCTCTCTTCTGGGATCCTTTAAACTGACCCCAGCACATAGCGGTTTTGGTTTTTGCTTTTGTTCTAAATATTTACGCTTGAACCTAAGTTTTTTTAGTAAAATCAATATAAAAACCTACTTTATTTCTGATTTTTCCTTTAAACACTTCAATTTTGAACCTGCTCTCATCCCTGATCACTTTAAAGATGCCCGAGCGCGCCACCAAGCTCCCCAAGCCTACTTTGTTACTTATCTTGCCTTCTTGCTTATGGCTGCCTTGTTTGGTTTTTTTTACTGCTTGTAATCAAAAAAATGTCAAAACCATAGGCTCAACCCGCCTGCAAGGTTCCAACCAAGCAGGTTTGTGACCCACAATCCAATTATCCGGTCACCTGAAGCCAGACTAGGAAGTCAACTCAAATTACCAAATCCAACAACATGAACAGATGATGATCCTTCACGGTGGATACCTCAATTTGGCGCTTGACTCATTATTAGGATCAAGCCACCCCCTTCTTCCATCCAGCCGTGTGATCACCAATCTTGTTCCTACTATCCTTGATTCACATGAACTATATAATCACTATCTCCCAATAAAGATTATTATCTAGTTTCTAAATATTTTTCCCCGAGTAACTCTGCTAAAACAGCACAGTTACAACATTGGTAGCACAGGTAGGTTCTCCATCCTACCTTATCTTGAAAAATTCTGCCTGTTGTCTGCACACACTGCGGCCAACAAATCCTTGAAAGAATCATGTCTGGCCTCCTGCCCAACTGAACTCCGTATACTCCTGGTACCAAGATACCTGATGGTTTTGTCCTCTACAAAAACACAGTGATCCCACTACCCGCCTTCAATGCCATGTCTGCGCAAGGGTTCTTTCAGGCGCCCTCCTTGATGCTGCAACCAGCTGACAAAACCACCATGCCCGCCTATGTAGCACAAAGGCTTTGCAGCGCCGCCTTGGAACCCTTTGCTGGGGCCAACAACAACAACGCTGCCGCAGATCCAGTCCGCCCAGAGCAAGCTGGCTCAAATGGAATGCCCACAGCAATTCTGGATTGCGGATATTTCCATTCATCTGACCAAGACAGGCACCGTTAAAGAACTCACCCGCGCCTACAAGTAACTCTGTCTCTGTGCCCCATCCAACATGGCCTTTGACACCCCAGCTACACACCTTATGTACTATGACGCCCTCAAGTTGCACGTAATGAGGCATGTGAACCTGGACTAGGTAACCAACCTGCAAAGCCTGTACCGTGAAGCAGAAAAGCGGAACAAACATCCAATGCTCTACACAAGGCACAGACTTGGAAACAAGAAAGCCCCAAGGATTCCCATTCAAGTGGGTGCTCTACTCAACCACCTCCTGGAAGCAACAGAAAATACACCAACCACAAACCCACGGGTTCAAATGGGCATGGAAATGGAAGTAATGGCCAGTCAAATTGCACACATTTCCGTGTCACTGCCACCCAAGGCAACCAAGATGAGGGAAAAGCCGGGGAGAGCACTAAGCAAGCCAAGCTCTCCCCACGCAACTCCTGACTTGCCTAACAATGAATACCAACCCAAGGACGTAGACCAATGCCCAATGATCCAAGTGCCCTTGGAAGACCCGGTACTATACACTATTGCCAGACATCCCAATAAATTGATGTCTTACCCTTTCTGCTTTTGCAGTTACACAGGCTCAGCACTCCTGGACTCAGGCGCAGATCAAACCTTAGTCAACAGTAGCTTTATGGATAAATTCAAGCTGACCACTAATCCTTTGCAGATTAAAAACGTGGTCCTGGCTGATGAACACCACATTACCGTGACAAAGGAAACTGCCCCCTTCTCTGTCATGCTTGAGAACCTCCACTCCACAATCCAAGGTCCCGTCATTGACTTTCCTAAATTTGACATTGTACTGGGACTAGACTGGTTACGGAAAAACAACCCCCATGTGGACTGGGCAACCTCCGTATTGACCATCAAGCGTGAAGGCGTCAACCACCAGATCTACCCTGACTCTGTGGATCAACTCCTACGTGACCATGTCTTTGTACACATCACTGAGACTTTGGACAAGAAGGAAAACATAAAGGCAACTGACTGGGACTCCTGTCAGTATGAAATCATACACTTCAAGGACCACCAGGATACCTCCACGCCTCAAGACCGCGACATTGTGGCCTGTCATCCAGAAATCTTTAAGGAAGTGTTACCTGGGCTACCCCCTGAGAAACACATTCAACACTCTATCCAACTCAAGGGGGCTGTACCCAAGGCACGCCCCATTTACAGGCTGACCCCAAACCAGGACAACGCCCTGTGCACCTATCTCAAGGAGGCACTAGAAAAAGGACTTATCCGCCCCTCACAGTCTCCCTTTGGGGCCGCCATATTCTTTGTGGCTAAAAAGGATGGTACCTAACACCTGGTCACAGACTACCGCGCCTTAAAAAAAGTCACCATTAAGAATTGTTACCCACTGCCACTGATTGACGACTTTTTTGACGCCTTGGGAGGAGCCACCATCTTCTCCAAGATTGATCTAACTGCAGGCTACTATCAGATTTGTATCAAGGAGAAAGACATCCCCAAGACAGCCTTCTGCACTAAGTACAGTTCCTACAAATGTGTGTTACTCAACTTTGGCATGACCAATGCCCTGTCCACCTTTTTAACCTTCATGAACAAAGTGTTTCCGCCACACATAGGCAAACATGCCCTAGTGTACCTGGAAAATATTATTGTCTACAGCCCCTTTGTAAAGTTCTGCGGTCCACCTTTGGCCCTAGATTGGGATGTATTTCCCAGACCATCAAAAAAGGTGGCCCGCGTGCAGGCAAAACCCCTCAAAAACCTGGAGGACTTGGCTCACACGGTAGATGAACGCTTTGTGTTGGCCTTCCCGGCCAAAGTTCTCATTTCCCCTTTGGAGTCCCCTCCAACTGCGGAAGAGACATTAATTTGGTTGGATTGCTTGTTGTCCTGGTGTTGTCTGGTCCTAAAACAATTAGCAAACCAACAAAAAATGCGGGCCACATGAAGTTGGAAAGGTCAAATCTGCGGCCTGGGGAAATTGGGTACCAAAACCTGCGACCAGAGGTGTCCCAGGTAACTAATTCCTCTGGCCTGGGAGTCCCCTGGCCTGAAACAATTGGGTTCCAGAGCTCTCCAGTGGAGACGTCAGAGGAAGGAATTAGGGGAAATGCGCACCCTGAGTCCTCGGAAGGTTCCTAGCCAATAAAGGAGTTGAGCCTTACATCCGGCCCCGCGGCCCCTATTTTCTGGGTCTCAAACCAAGATAAGATTGGTTAGTACTCTTTAATAGGCTCCCCTTTAGATTGCACTCTGATAGCCCCTTTCATAAACCCTCCTGTCCTATCACCCCCCCTTTCATAAAATGGAAGCATGGGCCGTCAGGTCCCTTGCTTACCAATTCCAATTGTTGAATAAACTCCTGATTTTGAAAATCTTTTGTATTTTAAAGTTTGTTTAACAATAAAGGTATTTATCCCAACTCCTGCTGTTGTTCCCGCCTCCTGCTTTCTCTGGCCTGCCTGCCCGTCTGCCCGTTGTTTTTTGTTGGGAATTATTCCAAGAACAATAACTTGGACCATTCCCTGTTATTTACCCGAGCACTTAATGGTCCCCGCCAACCGCCTTCCCTGGCCCGCCTGCCCGCCCACCTGTTGTTTTTTGTTGGGATTTGTTCCAAGTACTGGTCTGTCCGCCCATTAGTCTTATCAAAAGAAGGGTACCCACTGGAATCATGTTGTCACCTTGGTACAAGATGGCTATGTGGATACTGGTGCCCATTTCCCTCTTGTTCTGGTCCTCAAACCCAGTCTTTTGGAGCAAACTTTACTTGATTTCTTGATCTTCTGAGTTTATTCCTAGTTATTTTACAAGTGTAATTGAGCATCTCACCCAGATTACCTTCAAACTGGGATCCTATGGGTTGTTTTCTTAGTTGTCTTCTCATCTTGAAGAGTTGTTGCCACCTATGGAATCTGTGACTACTGAAACTCTTTCTTCTGACTTGGTCAATCCTTCCCCTTGCGCCAAATCCCTGAGTCAAATAAAGAGGCCCCTTTCACTTGGGATTGCTCTCTATGGTTACTTACTGGAGCCATGGTCATGGCTTTGGATGCATACTTCCCTCCCCTTTCACATCCGGTCTCCTTTGGGTGGCCCCTTTGAGCGGCTATCCCAGTCTTGCACTGGATGGCATCCTGGTGGTTGGTCCCACCAGGATGGGAGCCAGACTTTGTTAGTCTAGACCCCCTCTCTTACACCCTTGGTGAAACAGCACCACAAGGACCTGGAAGAGGTTTTTGCGACCTTGGCACAACACAAACTGTTGGCCAAACCCTCCAAATGCTAGTTCTTCCGGGAGCAACTACCCTTCTTGGGACACATAGTCTCAAAAGACAGCATCAAACCCAACAGTCAAAAGATACAAGCCATCTGCAAGATGCCACCTCCCAAGGACAAGTCAGAACTATGCACCTTCTTGGGAATGGTAGCCTATGTACAACGCTTCATACCCAACTGTGGCATCTTGACTGCCCCCTTGTCCACCATAACAGGCGCCAAGTCTAAGCTCATATGGACCCCCCAATGTGACCTCTGTTTTAGACGCCTCAAAGAAAAGCTCACAACAGCTCCCATCTTAAAATAACCCAAACAATACAGAGAATACCAGATGGAAACCAACACCTCAGATGCATCCATTGGGGGAGTACTACAAATTAAGAATAGTGATGGTGACTTCCTGCCTGTAGCCTACAAATCACGCAAACTGACAGATGGCAAGTGCCAATACCCTATCCACGACAAGGAACTGCTGGCCATTGTACACTGCCTAGTCAAATGGCGCTGTTACCTAGAACGGCAGGAAGAATTCACAGCACTAAACAATCACAAGTTGCTCATCTATTTCAAGACACAAGCAAATCTGTCACACCGCCAAGTGTGGTGGATGAAAATATTGGAAAGGTTTAACATTCTCATCCAATATAAGCCTGGGGCTAAGCTTGCCATGGCAGATGCCCTGTCCCACCTGTATGTTTGTGCTTCAAGAGGAGAGAATGGGCTTGACCCAGACTGGCCTCTCTTAGTGCTACGTACAAAAGACAAAGGATTCCCCCTGGCACACCCAACATCACCAAAGAAACGGTCATCAAGGATGAACATCTCTTTGCTGACGTATACGGGACTCTTCACAGAAAAATGACAGATGGCACAACCATTCCCTACATTCCCACATATCAACAAGTTGACACCATTCTCTGCTACCACAGAGATCTTGGACATACTAAGAGCCAAAATCTATACAAGTTCCTAAAGAATAAAGCCTGGTGACCAACCTTATACTACAATGTCCAGGAAGTGTTAGAACAGTGTGAGGTTTGCAAAAAGTTTGCTAAAAGCAAAACCCCGCCAAAGTCTGTACTCCCCATTTGGACCCAACTACCGTTCAAAGTATGGGCTCTTGACATTGTGGGCCCCATGCCAGGAAAGCACAACAACAAAAAATACATCATCACAGCCATTGACTTTGCGACAAGGTGGCCAGTAGCCCAAGCGGTGAAGGCACACACCGGCAACGACGTACAACAATTTATTGGCAAAGAAATAATCAGCAGGTTTGGAAATCCAGAACTCCTGATAACCAATGGAGGCAAGGAATTGACCTCCAAAGACACCAATGCATACCTCACCAAGAATGGGGTCAAACATACCATCACAAATCCATACCACCCACAGGCCAATGGACGCGTAGAGCGGCTTGATGGTAGCTTTGTGCAAGCCCTAGCCAAACTCACCGCTGGGAGACCTGAAGACTGGTATAAGCAGCTACCAACTGCATTACTTGTGCGCCAAACCCAAGTGAACAGATCCACCAGAAAAGGCCCGTTTGAACTGGTATACGGCACACAGCCAAATATCATTCAAGCATTGACAGAACCTAAGTTGGAAATTCCAAGTCAAGTCCCCCCTTGCTTGGATCCTCAAGTAGTAGAGGTCAACAGCAAGCAAACAGCCAAAGAAAAGGAACGCCTACAAAAGACATTTGTTCACATCCACAATAGACATGAAGTTGGGGACAAAGTTTGGGTCATGAATGTTGACAAGAGCAAACTAAAACCCAAGAAAGTAGGGCCAGCAATCATTCTGAAGATAAACAACAATAACACTTACCTTGTGCAAGGGCTTGGGAAACGCAAGCAAGACAAGACCCTACACCACAATTGCCTACAACCCTGCAAAGCAAGACAGAAGCAACAAGAAATCGCCCTGCCTGCCACCGAACAACAACTGATTCAATATGGCGCCCAGGCTCCTGACAATATTCCTGACAACCTGCCCCCAGAGGAGGCCAACCTTTAGCCGGGGGTGTCAAAACCGCAGGCTCAACCTGCCAGCAAGGTTCCAACCAAGCGGGTTTGTGACCCGCAATCTGATTATCCTGTCACACAAAGCCAGACTAGGAAGTCAACTCAAATTACCAAATCCAACGACATGAACAGATGATGATCCTTCACGGTGGATACCTCAATTTGGCGCTTGACTCATTATTAGGATCAAGCCATCCCCTTCTTCCATCCAGCCGTGTGATCAACAATCATGTTCCTGTTATTCTTGATTCACATAAACTATATAATCACTATCTCCCAATAAAGATTATTATCTAGTTTCTAAATTTTTTCCCTGTGTAACTCTGCTAAAACAGCACAGTTACAATAAAAACCCCACCATTCCTCCCCAAATTTTGTGGAGAATCTGAATATGATACTCCCAGTTATAAGATTTGTTGCATTTTCTTTGGCTCCTTTCTTGCTCCTCCTATGGTCTACCTCACCAGACCTGTGGTCTAAAATCTCCTCTTCTGTGCAGCTTGCAAGTGAGGCCCCCTCTAGCCTCCTGAGTTTGCCTGGTAGTCTCCTTTATTTTGGGGAGGCTGTGGTGAAAAGTCTGACATGTGATGATCTGGATCTGGATGGTGATGACTATGCTTCTCCCGCTCCTGTGGACAAGATGGTACCAATGTCTGTCCTGCCTGTCTTAGAAAAGAGCAACTTGGTACCTTTGTGCGCTTCTGTGATGTCCCCTTCTGCCCCCACCCGTAACCCCTGGCTGCTCACCAGTTTGGCGCTGAATGCCTATTTCCCTCAGTTGTCCTCCATGTCCTCCCTGTGGTCACCCCTTTAGCAGCTGTTCCAGTTCTCCACTGGACGGCATCCTGGTGGTTTGTTTTTCCAGGATGGGAGCCAAACTTAGTTAGTTTATCCTTCCTCTCTCACACAGGTTGGGAATTTTGACTTCTGGATCCTGCATATTTCTAAATGTGGAATAGGCCCTATTTTAAAGCCTTCTTCAATAATGATTGGAACCAGGTACCATTTGGGTTTTTGATTTTTGGGAAAGTTTCCCCAACTGGGGGAAGCTGCTGCTGATATTTTAAGTATTCCCCTGGTCTTGATAGTGTGTTGATGAATTCTTAGTGGGTTTCATATGGAATGGTTCAGAGTTCTTTTTCTCTTATGCCAGGAATATTCTTGGCAATACCTGTTCCCCTTGTACTTTTTTATAGTATCAGTGTTCTCTGCCATTGTTTTTATCACATCATTTACATAAAATTGTAGTTAGTGTCAAGCGCTGGCTGAATCTTCTGTATGATGCTTGATATAACTGAATCCTGGTGGTAAACAAGTGGGTACACCAAATAGTCAAGCTCAACTTCCTAGTTGTTCACTGTTTTGGATTGTTATTTTTATTAGCCTTTTGTGATATCTTAGGCACCCTTGGGTCTATACTTAACTTTCTTCCAGCCTGAGTGACTTGATCTGGCTGTTGCATCTGTGCAGCTTTGATGGTGTCCACTGTCTCTTGACATATTTCTGTGTGGGCACTTGCATCATGCTCACTTCCTATTTTGACCCACAGGGATGCCCCTAAACACAGTATGCACCAGCTGCATTGCCATCCTGTTGTTGTGTTTCTTCCATTCAATTAATAATAAAAGTATAAATTAATCTTAATTAAGTTACAGCAATAGTTTTATGACTTTTTTTATCAGTATATGGTTATAAAATTATGATACACACCACTAAACTTCCTATCAATATGATTTTATATATTAATTATGCATTCTTAGTTTTAAAACCCCCTTTTAGAATCAATAAATTAACTTCTAACCAATATTCCCAGCTTTGGCCACTAATGGTTTTTATAAAGGTTATGTTTATGATTATTTATTTTATTTTAGATATCTGGGTAGCATGGTTGCAAACACCTCACTTCACACAACAACTGAGTGATTTTTTGTGGATTGGATTGTCACTGATCTATGTACCTGGTTTGAGCTTTGATCAACTGCAAATGAGTGTGTTTTGTCACTGATTTACATAGTAATCATATGTACACTAAGAGATAGCTTAAGCCATTTTTTCTGCATGAATTTTGTATTATATCTTGCTTTTACTTCTTATAGTTTGAGTTTTTTGTTGCCTTGTTGAGTTATTTTGTCCATTCATATATCAAATTATTATCAATGGAGTTTGTATTTTACACAGGTACTTGGAATTTATTTAAGTTTAAGTTCATTTTTTATAGATGACTTAATTCTGCTTATTTTCATAGCCTTGAAAGCTATTGTATCCTAATATATGATAACAGTTAAAAGTTAATGACAGATCAACTATGACTTAACAGAACCTAAAGCTAGCCTTAAACAACTGCTAACAGATTGAATTTGATACACTTGTCCTTGAGTTATGATGATTCACCTGAGGTTATTTCTGGAGCTGCAAGTTGTCATTACTGATAACTTTTTAATGGGGGTTTCATCTGTTTCTTCATAATTTTTAATTATTCTGATTTTTATTTTAAATTAAATAAAGATGGTCTCTTTCTAGATTTTATTTTTATTTATTGATGACTTAAGGATGCATTGATAGGACTCTCAGGTTAATTTATGGCTCTGTGTATTAAAAAAATCAGGTGTATTCAGTTATAAGCAGAGCCCAGATGTTTCAGGCAAATGTTTCTTGTGTTTTATTAAGTTGGGAAACATATTTATTAGGGCATCCATCTGTTGCAACCAATATTGACACCTTGTCTGCCAACATATCTCATGACATGCAGAGGGCGCTCATTGAGTTGCCTCATGATGTATCTAACAACATAATCTATCCTGCTTTAAATGCTAATATATAGGCAATACTTTAAAATTGAGACCAAAGCCAATTACAGACAACAATCATTTGATAAGTTATTCAAAACACAAACTATATTTGGGTCATGCCACCCAGCCGCTCCCTATGGCCTGATAGTTATCTTTTACATTAAAATTATGTTTAATTCTAAATAATACTACCATCTTATTCCTAATCTCTGTCATTTTCCTTTTGGACTGTTTCCTTCCTTGATTTAAATAGTGAACTATAATCACTTCAGTTGCAACATGTCTAGTAATTCTTTTCTTATCATATTCACTGGGAAAGCCCATGATATGAAATTGTTCCCTGTGACACAACATCTACAATTACTCCCTCTTGGGAAACTAATTCACCAAATGAGTCATCAAATGATTCCCCAACTAACCACTAAGTTGGTGGAACTGTTATTATTTGGCCATCTATTATGGAGATCAAACATTTTGAGTCCTAAGCGGAACACAACTTGGACAAGCCTTATTACTTAAGAAGAACAATTACTCAGATAAGCCCCATGACTATCATGACATGCATAGACAGTATGTGGCTTCCCATGATACTATATAATACCCTATATTCCTATCAAGGAAAGTATCATTCTATTCTTAATTTCCCCTTTATCTTGTTTATTATACTTCCCAGAAGTATATACTCAACACCTGTAAATAATCTTTATCATTATTTTTACTCAACTCTTGAAATTAATTGTCCATTTGAGCTATGATGTGTATTTATCAAATACATACTTTAAACTATCCACATGCTTATAACAAGGTCAAAAGAATAGAAAAAATTCAAGATGGAAAATTCTAAGAGGCTTTTATGATAATATATTTACTCTGAGGAATTCTTTTCTAGACAATTAAAAAAGGTGATTATCTTACTATCTATGAATCTTGATCCAATGTGACTTTTGGATTTCTCTGGTTATGTTGTTAGATGTTTTTTATTGTAGCTCTACAGTAATTTCTATAGCTGTGAGAATAAAAAACCAAGTCAGCCTAAAGCAAAATCCACCCAGCTCAAAATGAAATCAACTGGACTTAAATAAGTTAAAAGTTAATTGATTTATACTGACTAAAAATAATTTGGATACACTTTTTTGAGTTCAGTTGATTTTATTCTGGGATGAGTGGATTTTGCTTTAGGCTAAATTGGTTTTTTTATCCTCACAGCTGTCAAAACTACTGTACAAACCATTGGAAATACTTTTGATGCTAACATTTTTTCAAACAATTTCTTCTCCTTATCCATTACATTAAATAAGTACAGCTTTATAAGGAAGTTACAATAAATATTGTCTTAATATCAATTTTACAAAATAGATAAAAATTAATCTGATTATGAATCTGTCAGGAAATCCTGATCTATCAGGGTTGACTGATCCATATTCCCATCACTAAAGCTAATTGGCTAACAATAGATGGGCCACAGCCAGGTTGAAACTTCTATTCCGGAATATGGAGAAACTATATCAATATTGTTATAGTTTGAATCCAGAAGACACCTGAGACATTCCTGGTCTCAGGTCACAGGCCAATCCAGAAGCTTCTATAATTAGATGCTAGGTATTCTGAAATCCTAAAACAGACGCAAACCCACCCTACGGAATAAAGGCAGGAAAATACAAACATCCTGTTTCACCGAGAAATGAGACAGAAGACTGCCCGGGCAAATCCTGCACACTAGACCAAAAATAAGACGGGGCCCAGGCTATGGATGTTACTTAGTTGGCTGCAACTAAGTCAAGGGATATCTAGGCTGAAGAGGAGAAATCAGCAGCCTAGAATATTACCTCATTCCAAAACCTTATTCAGGTTTGAAATCCAACTCTGGGGGTGAAACTAGTAGCTTGGGGATGATAGGCTAGCTAGTAAGAGTTGTCTGCAGCTAAACGCCAGTCTGGCTGCTAGCTGCACACTATAAAAAGTTCTTCCAAGATCACTTGGAAGGCAGAGAAAATAATAATAATAATCATCAACATTACTACTAAGCCAAATAGTAGTAGTGTCAAGTACAATAAGAATATATTATTGTTACTTCAGAATCCTGCCAAACCACCAAAGATGGTGTCGCGTCCCAAAGACCAAAGGACTCCTATATCACTTGGCTCAAGCAGCAACAGAACACAGTCCGTTGCAGCACCCATCCACACCAATTGGAAGTACATCTGTCTTCATACAGATCTCCCTATCCCAAAATGCATAATACAACTAATAAAAACTATATCTCTTCTTCCTCAGGATCCAAAAATCTTGACAGAATCATTTCATATAGACAAGAAAATAGAAGTGCTATTGTTGCCACTAAAATCTCACATTGGTGTTAAGTTATGTATTGGGAGTCTTTTTATAGCATATGGTGTGAATGTTTAAAACTTGGAATATTTGTTTCCATTAAAAGTTAAATTTTACTAGCAATATTTATAAAGCGATCAATAGCTGACAATATACCGATAAAAGTTGTGATAATTTTCTTTGGGTTAATTGTATCTAGTATTAAATTAATATCCTTATACTTTTAAAGTTATTTTTATCTGCTTTCTATTAAATAGCCACATGCTGTTATGCTTAGAAATATGGTAAATTATTTATGAGTGATAAGTTGGTAGATAGCTGTTTTCAAATGGCCTGGTAGATCCTGCTTGATTTAATTTTATCCCCATTGTTGGTTACATGTTTATAGGTGATTTGAACTCTAGATCGTGGGATTGATAACAGAGCTAGAACTAGATACAATCCCCTTATTTTTTTGGATAAAATAAATAGCTCTTTGGCTATAAATTCATTTTGGGATTTAATAAACAAAGTTGAGTGATTATATTTTCTTGTTAATATATATACATTAAATGACTCTTTTTAATCCAGCTGGTCAAACTAAAAAGCCTACTTTACAATATAGGACAACTAGTTTCATAGCTCAAGTTGGTTATTAATTAGTTAACTATCTTTGTCTCTGGTTAAATATGTTTTATTAGAATTTAGTTTATAGTTTTGAGCAGTCAGCCAACGTAAATCCCCCGTCAGGCCTGGAAAGACCGACAAGTTCATCATATGCAGTATAAATGGTTTCCCAAATACAACGCAGGCTTCCCTTAGCGGGAATTACGTTAAAAACATCCTCCTGCTTGAGAGATTTAACTAGAATGTTGAACATAGTAGTTAGATGTACTAAACATGTGATCCTGTAAAGTACAGTCATACCCTTCTTTAACAGTAGCTTTGGCTTTTATAGCTTCGTCGCAACTCGCTTACGAATCGGTTTGTGGGATTTTAAGACAGGAATATCCGGATTTGGCATTACACATACCTAGAAACCTTTTTGTAATTTACATTTAATTTTTTTGGGGGGGAGGACTAAATTTTATTAGAGTTCAAAGACGGTGTGTAAAGCACCGCGGCCATTGTAATTTACATTCAAGCAACATCAGTCAAGTAGCTTTTAATTTTATGCAAACGCAACATTATTAAAATCAAGACCCCTTATTTTAAAGCGATATAAAATTTTCAAAGCCTAATAATCATTGAACTATAACGAGAAATTGAGATAATATAAGAGGCTTAAAGACAAAATAACTAATTTCAATACAGTAAATTCAGAACCTAATAGTAGTAATGCGGGATTGCCAAATCCTTGGTCCAAATTTCAAATCACATTTGCAGGCAACTAGGGCTGCTTCGGGCAAGCCCCAGGCAGCCGTGGCCAGTTTTTGGCTCTAGGGCACTCTGTTCAAATATTTATTTTAGAATGTTTAAAAATTAAGTTATTACGTTCTGGCTCTAACGGCCCAGAGCCGGAAGCTAGCCACAGCTGAGCCGAAGCATCCCTACAGGCAACTCAGCTGAGTAAAAAATAAAATATTTAATAAAATCATTTATTTAATTTGACTTTTTTGATTTATTTAAATTTGCAAATTTTGAATTCCTACTGCAGATAACTCAACTAAAGACAAAACACATCAAACAAATGCAGGATGCATGAATCAGAAATGCAAGATTCTAATGTACAATTTGATATTTCTTAAGTCTAACAAATCATAGACAACATGAAATTATTATTGAATCTGGAATTGCGGGATTTTCAAATCATAAGTGAGATGAATTTAAAATTAATTTAATTTATGGGCATCTCAAACAGGAAGTCAAAGGATCTAGAATGGATCTGTGCTAATTCTTTTAGGAATCACAGGCATTCTCAAAAATCACCCAATTTCATTTTAGGATGGCTAAAATTTAGATCATAATATTCACCAAATTAGACATACTTAACAATAAAATCAACTGAAAAATACACTTCACTTATCAATGATAAGGAGTGCCTTTTGGGGAAGCTTCAAATATGGAGTTAAGAAAGAAGAGAAGTATATTTTATTGGATAATACTTTAGACTTATATAGACTTGACTGTGGCAGAGATTTAGTTGGATCAAATCTAGGGGTTGGTCATGTGCAGGATGGGTTTGAGCCACTGGATACTTGGATTTTCATGTGATATTTCTTGGTTACCATTCTTGGTATGTCAAACGGTATATTGAAAGGGGACTAAATCAGGTGATGGTTGGATGTTAAGTAGGTTGGTGGTAGCCAGAATGCTTGTACATCCAGACCCTCGACATCAAGTTTATTTTTTAATAAAATTTATTATGTCTTATTTCAATAACAACCAAGTAAACAAGCTGTTCCCTGGCCTTGAAAAAATCATGCAGGGCTATACCAGGTTTTATAACAGTTAAGCCTCTGTATATGATAACTCCCAACCTGCGGGTCCTTCTCCAAGAACTACTCAGGAGTGTGTTCTTTCTCCTGCTTCATCCAGCATGGCCCGGTTTATGCACTATGCACATGCAGCTTCTAACCCAAATCCCATTTTCACACTGGAACCAGAAATCTTTCAATTGAGCCAAGGGACCATCTGTCATGGTGAAGTAGAGTGAGAGCTTGCCATAGTCAATCAAGTGGAGAATATACACCCAAATAAGGATGATATTATCAATGAGGAGAAGATGGTGCATATTTACTTTGAAGTGATAACCTTTTAAAAGGGAGAATGGAAATGTACATCAAATTATAATGCAAAGGTACAAGAGTAAGACTTTATTTGACTCATAGCCAAGGAATCAGCTGCATAGATGAGTCCACACTCAATTTTGTGAACTTCAGGGATCATTTCATCAGGAGAAGGAGGATTTCCAGGAGATTGAAGTGGTAAAAATGCGGCAGAGTTGATGGTTTAGCTGCATGACCTTTCCGTGGTCTCCGTTGATAACAGGGTGATTCCTGGCAAACAAACAGAAACAAGGGGTGATACTACAATGTGATCTGATAATGATCAAATCAAGGTGGAACGTTGCAACAAATGGGCATGAACTACCAACTTGAGGGTGTTGCAGCTCTGGATCTCAGCAATGGGTGAAGGAGTAACAGTTTGTCAAGGGGAGGGTGAGAGTCGGGCGCATTGCCTGCCACACTGCTCTGCTACAAGGCTGGCTGGGTTGTACGGTTACTTCGGTAACTAGACCTGGTAAGAATGTGCGTAGGCTGCCCAGCAACAAGGAGGGGTCACTCCTGCTTGCTCCAGAAGTACAGGCATATTAACAACACAGTGGTAAGTTCATGCCTTAAATTTACTATATTCTAGATTGGTATGGGTGTGCCACTAGGAAGAATAACCATAGCCTGCTAAAAATACAATATCAAATGGGAACAGTACCGCCTCTAACAGACCAGAAAAACAATCAGACAAGCAAGAGAGGGGAGCCATGCTCCTTGCTCCTAAGGGACAACACAAACAGACTCCAGACTAAGGAAAAAACTGCATCTTTCTCTCAAAAAATGGTTGCATTGTGGGCAGAGAAGGCAGCGGCAATACCAAAGGAAGGACAAATAGAGTGTGGAAATGTGGGAACCACCAGGAAACTGCCGGCCAGTGTGATCAAAAGTTTACGCAGGCTACACGCTGTAGAAGTAATAATGGTGGTGAATAGAGATTGGCTCTTTTGCAGAGTGGTGGAAAAGTGTGGGTTTACGCCTGTAAATATTTCAAAACTAGGTAGGGGAACAATACTAATGACATTCCAGACAAAGGCACAGAAGGAGCAGGCCATGAGGATGGAATTTGGGACAAAGACAGAGGAAATCACGGTTTGCAACGTGGGGACTGAGGTTGGGAAATTCTTAATACAAAATTTACTACCGGTAGTAAACACAATGGAAATCAAAGAAAAGGCAAAGGTCTTGGGCAGGGTTACCAGCTGTGTGTAGAACCAAAAGTCATTGAGTATTAAGCAATCAGATGGAACGCAAAAGAAGTTTGTCACAGGAACCAGGGATTATGTCTTGAAGGTGGAACTAGTGAAAGCAGTGAATGAGCTACCATGTTCATTGAGTGTAGGTGTTGGAAACTCCCACTCTGCCCTTTAGAAATGTGCTTTCACTGCGGACTAAAGGGACACACCAGGGCAAAATGTCTGGTAAATATGGCAGCTGAGGAGGAGAGAAGAAAGAGAGTGGAGGAGGGAAAGAAGTTGGGGGCACAATCAGCCATAGCATTGGCAAAGTTGAAGGAGTTGTGTGAGAAAGAGACACAGACAAAGAACCTAGTTCCTGTAAGCAAAACCCCAGTTGTCCCTAACAACAAAAGTAAGAAAGCGGCAAGAAAGCTGAAGGTGGCCAAATCTTTGGCTATTGAAGGTTTTGGAGTCACTCAAAATGCTACCCAAAGCAATTCTCAGCTAGGACAACTGATAGCAGAGAATGGTGGAAGGAAGCGGCACACTACTGTAGTTAATGCAGATATCCTAAAGGCGCAGTTCCCAAAGGGTGCTGAGGTTCCGGCCAAAGTATCCTTTATCAACAAAAGCCGGAAGGAAAAGGATACAACCAATGCTCAGACGGAAACAGAGACCCCGGTTGAAGTAGAAATCAGAGAGGAGGAAAAGATGGAAACAGAAGACAACCTAGGTCAAGGGAAGCCCAGAGGCCAAACAAGATCACGAGGTTGTCAGAAGGAGAAATCTGCTGTACCAAGCAATGTGATTATCAGTGTGTATAACCCCACACAGATAGTTCCATCTGCAAATAATATTGATTAAATGAGTATGAAGCTAGAGTTTGCCAACGTCTGAGGTTTAGGGGAACTTAAACAAAGACAGAGGCTTTCATATAGACTATTACAAGATGACATCAATATAGGAGTATTCACGGAGACCAAATCCAAACCAGGTGTGGAGAAAGAGTGGAGATATTAACTCGCTCCAACATAATCATTTTACTCTCACTTAGTTGAGGAAACAGAGGAAATATCCAAAAGGGTGGGACCAAAGGGACCAATGAAACCAAAGGGAGGTGTAATAATCTGGTGGAAGAAGAAAGTCAAAGTAATACAAAAATTGGAAATAGTACCCGGCAGAGCCTCAGCCATCCAGGTTGAGGTAATGTCAGGATGGCAATGGGTAGTGGGCCTATATGCACCAAACAATCCTAAAGAACGGAAGGCCTTCTTCCAGGAGGTCCAAAGGAAAGTGGGAGAGTTAGGTATAGGCGGAAATGTGATAATGGGGAGATGTAAACTGTGTGATCTCTGCGTGTGACAGAATTGGCGCATCAAACAATTGGTCTGCAGATTGAGGAGCAACAGAGTTAATACAGTTAATGGCATCAATGGGTGTAGTAGATGTGTGGAGAAAGAGTGATCAATGAGGTTTATGGGAGGCTGAAGGGTGGAATTTCTTTAGAGAGAAAAACTTCTCCCAAATTGACATCATCACGGTCCCCAAAGTAATGCTGCAAAGGTGTAAGATTAGTGTCAGAAATTTGGTGTTGACGGATTCAGATCACAGATCACTGGAACTGCTGGTGAAGGAGGAGTAGGAGGCTCAAGCAGGGAAAGGAATCTGGAGAATGAACCCTAGACTCTTAGAGTGATCTCCACTCCAAGATCTCCTTACAAAGAAACTTAATTACTACTGGAACAGGTTACACTACATATAAAAATGAAGGAGGAAAGGGCTTATGATGTCTAGAAGATGACCAAGGAGGAAATCAAACAGACTTGTGAGAACTTTGGGAGACTGATGAATTCAAAGATGACAAGATATCAGTCTAGGGAGTCAGAATTTGCCAAGGTATGTAGGAAAGCAAGTGAAATGGAAGCATCAGTCTTCACGGAAAAAGCAATTCAATATGTCAAAGCAATTAGAGATTTCACAGAAGATAGATTGAAGGCTTCAAAGGCAAAATTGAATGAGAAGTCCAACACAGACCTAGCGCTCCTGAAGAGCATGATTGGAGTATTCTGACTGTCATCTAGGATTGTAGAATTATCATTTCATGGAGTCATAGTAGACACAAGGGAAGATTTGACAGAGGCAGCCAAGGAGTATTATGCAGATCTGTATAGTGAAGCAGAAAGCAACAAGGCAGCAGCTGAAGAGCTCATCAAAGGTTTACAGGTTTTATTAGTGGAAGGAAAGAAGTCCTTGGGTTTGCCCATTGGATGGCAGGAGGTAGCAAATGTGATTCAAAATTCTAAGAATGGAAAATCACCAGGAATTGACAGAATTGTAATGGAGTTTTACAAGTTTTACAGGGAAGAGACGTCATCAATATTATGCAAAGTTTTCAATGAGATCTTGGACCCAGACATAGGTGTAACAACCAAAGAATGGACGAGGGTTATAGTTACAATGCTGTATAAGAAGGGTGATCTAACCAACCTTGCAAACTATAGACCCCTTACGCTTTTGAATTTAGATTACAAAATACTCATAGGAGTTCTGAACAGGCGCTTGAAGCACTAGCTGAAGGATATTGTCAGTGAAGAACAGACAGGATTCATTCCCGGACAATCAATAGCATATAACCTAATGCAGTACTTCTTAATCAAGGAATAGAAAAAGAAAAATGATATCCGGGAAACTGGATGGATGATGTTATTAGACCAGGAGAAGGCCTACAACAGAGTGAGTCATGATTTTTTGTGGAAAGTGTGTGTTAAGATTGGGTTTCCAAAAAATGTTGTGAGCATGTTAAAAGCAATATACATAGTGGCAAAATCTAATATTAATGTGAATGGGAATTTATCACAGCCATTTGAGGTAAAAAGAGGTGTACATCAGGGATATCCATTTTCTCTATTGTTGTTTGTCCTTGTAATAGAATCACTGTCAGCAGCTCTTCTAAAGGCTGATAAAAAATTACTAAAAATCAACAGAAAGTGTTACTCTCACTCAATGTATGCGGACAATACGTGGATTTTCTGTAGAGACATGGAGGACAAAGCAAGGGTAATGTGTGTCTTAGATAAGACCAGAGGACAAGTAATGCAAAGGTGAATCTTTCCAAATCCCAATCCATTACTATTGGAAAGTTGGCAGCATGGATAAACAACTCAAGCCAGCAAATCCCTTGTTTGGCAGACGGGGAGGAGTATAAGTACTTGGGGTGTCCCATCCAGGGAGGAATGTTGCCAGAGAAAATCTGGAACTCCCAGGTAACCAAGATAGCTAAAGAGGTGGGAAAGTGGAAGTGGCTCAATCTTTCCTACTGTGGCAGGGCCTTGGTTCTCAACACTTTTGTATTATCTAAACTATGGTACTTGGCCAGGGTGGTTCCATCAACACTATCAGCAACTAGGCCAATAAAGAAGACAATAACAAATTTTATATGGAATGGCCAAGCAGCAAAAATCAGATACAAGGACCTATGCCAGGAGACGTCAAAGGAGGCATTAGACTAATCAACTTCAAGACTATGCTGGAGGCAATTTAATTACGGTGGTTAGCGCACATTGCAGACAATGAGAAGCCAAAGGTGTGGTTACCTATATTGGAAGATTATCTGAAAAAGGCACAAATGACCAAAACAAAGGACAACCAAGGTGTGAGCTGGGGGATTAACTAGAACACTAAGGTAGCAGCAAAATACCTACCAGGCTGCTGGAAGGACATTTTTAGAACTTGGACAAAGAACAATGGTAGAATTTTGGTGGACAAGTGGACAAGTGAACATTACAAAAAGCAAGAGCCATTCCCTTGTGGGGTGGGGACTGTGGATTGGACATAGATACTTGGTCCCAGAAGGCCTTTTTTAAGATTACTGGGGCAACACACTGGGGCAATATCATTACAGGCAAAGGCAGATTACTAAGAAGATTGGAACCACCAAAGAACTCTAAACTCTTGGACAAGGATTACTTTAAAAAGGGATGGGATATAGTGGAGGATCAAAGTCACTGGCCAGTGGAATTGAGACAATACTGTAGACCATATGAGAACATAGATGAGGATGATCAAAACAGGATTTTGACAGAAGCAGAAGCAAAGCAAGGGTGGTACCAAACAACAGACCAATGTTAACGCGGTCTGAATGTTTGGTGAGGTTAAGAAGAATGTTGAGGGTAGGGAAAGATGACAGGATTCTCCTGGCTGAATTCTCTACTTGTGACTATTGGAAAAACCAATCCAAGGGACTGGCTCTGAGACACATGCTGAAGCTAATGACAGAAAAGGAGGTGAAGCAAGGGCTAGTCAACCTTTGGGAGAAGATAGGAACAGGATGGGACATTGTGGTTCAGAACTTTCTATACCAACTCAGAGGGGGATCCTTCACACAGCAGAGGTGTTACAAAAGTGGCAAAACAAAGAGGACCCTGCAAACTTTGCTTGCAAGGTTTGCAGGGAAGTGGAATCAGCAAAACACATATTCCTAGAGCTCTAGGAAGCGAGAACAATATGGTCAAATGTGTTCCACTGATACAATTGGTACCATCTTGAGAAGGAAGCAGTTTGGGTCACTTGGCAATGACCCAAACTCTTGGCTGCAATCCCACCACAGGTGCTTTACACTAGTGTGACAGGTGAGAAGGTTTGGAGATTGGTGTGGGGTGAATCCCTCTTTGGTTTATGGCTTGCCAGAAATGAGAGAACCTTTTTAGGTCCTGGTCAAAGAGCGCGTCCAACTCAAGACTTTGTGAAGCAACGGCTGCTTGCAGCTGTTGGTAGCAAGGATAATCCTCTTTCTGCTGAGTCTGCCGACTCACAGGTCAGTCTGATATCTTATTTCATAGCAGAAACAGATATGCATTTTTCAAGTCTGGCTTGTCTGCCTTTGCAGACTTGCACTCCAAATGGATAAGAACATGTAAGTTAGAGATAGTGCAAGCTATCTCAATTGTTGGTGGGAAACTGCTTCACGCAGCAATTGAGTGTGTCAAGGTGCAAGTCCTTGGAATACATCCTGCCAAGTTGACGCATACTCAATAACTTCCTTTGGGAGGTAAAACAAAAACTCAAAGTGGTGAAAATGCAGAGTCTAATAATCTTGTTATTAAACATTAGATGAGAAGAAATTGAAATAAGTGAATCATGAGGCAAGCTATTTATTTGAGAGAAATATCAAACTACTAAGATAGTTTATTGAAAATGATGTTACTTAAAGACCTTGAGTGCATATTGATGAACTGGCCTTCTTGTGTTTGGTATCTACTCAGCTTACATATACTACTAATAGTGGTTCTGTAAGCTGTTACCTGACCTCCTTGGAGGTCAGGGTTTGAGAACCACACAATGTTTCTTGGGAAAATTGAGCGTGGGGCATCTGCGCCCCGCTTGAACTCAATTGCCTTGCCATCACTCATTTGTGATTGATTGTTATATTTAAATCTACAATTGCCGCAAGTGGGCGGGCTTCAGAGCGGGTTTCCCTGGGTGATAGCGCTTTGGCCTAGCCATACCCAGGAAAACTATGTCTGAAACACCACCCAAGTAAGTAGAAAGACATATACAGCCAATCAGATGACATTATTTGGGTCTCAAGACAGAAATATATCTCTTCCAGCCAATAAGCCTGATAGACATAAGAGGAAGCTCATCACATCCAAAATTGTGCAACAGATGGTCAAAGAATGAGGGATATGCATGTCTCTTGGGAAAATAGCAACCATGATGGGTTTTGCAAAGTCCAATGGGGCTGCAACCCTGTGAGCTCATTCCAACTGTGATTTCTCTCCCAAGAAGACTTCAACTGGGACCCATAAATCAACTGACAGTGACAAAGCTCACCCTCTCATGGTGGCCATCATGAAATGTGGCCCCCAGATACCCCTAGTCCAGGTGTGTCTCCAACTAGGACTCCACAGCATATTTACTAATAAGAGAACAGTCAATTCATGGATGTATGTAGTTGTGGTTACTGCAAAAATCTTGTCTAATCAAGTTCTCAATGGGCTCAGTTTTGTAGACAACAAATCCTATGATTCTGCTGTTGTCAATTTTATTAAAGGGAGGGCAATGAGAACACATAATGACATCATCTTCTTATAATATGTAAAGATTTCAGAAAGTATCCAAGACTTTTGAGAAAAGCACATCCAATCTGATGTTTTCAAGCCTGGCCCAATTTTTTACAGATTTGTCAGAGTTTTGCTGGCAGTTTCCCCAGTGGGAGTCAATTATTACTTCACTTCATCAAATACTGCAGATGGGTATGCATACCAGACGGAGCTCAAAGTCATACTGGCAGAGTGTGATAAACAACAAGCTGTGCACACAGTTGTACTATGTGAGGAGATAGAGCAGCGCGAATAGGCTGCCAAGAAAATTACGGCTGTAGAGCATACCTGCTGGACCTACCCTATCAAGCATGCTGACATGAATCTTGCAAATGTGTGTTTATACAATACCAGCACTGATCTCATGCACTTAAAGCCTGCCACATATAATGAACTGTGTACCTGAATTGAGAAGGGGTTTGAGCTTTTCCCATCCATCTTCATCCAAGACTTGTCTGATCTCATCATCTTCTATGCAAGTGATAGTGATAAGTCCATAAAAGACTCCTGCCTTTCTCACACTCATTTATTCTTCTCTTTTAAGCCTGCATATGTGACAAAAGAAGAATTCAAGAAATTGAAGTATTTGGCTCTTGCTGCTTCTTTTCTGTCAACCATTCCCTCATTTCCAACCCCCCATCAAGTCCAAGCCAGCAAGCTGCCAACTCTGACCCCTGAAGTACCACCTAATCCCTTCCCACTACATCTGAGGCCATCACTTATACAGGTGTAGATAATGGCAAAGTACATTCTACCCATTCCCTCCCACACCTGTCCCTTGATGAGTAAAATAAAACCTTTCTTTTTGAAAATTTAATGAAATTGA
>QTSX02007377.1:0-93022 GCA_014839935.2 Entomophthora muscae | reverse complement strand
GTCTCTATCTCTAAGCTGACCTCTCTTTTCCTGCCTGTTTCTTGGGGTCACAACCTTCCACTTGGGGATTAGTGCAGATACGCAAGTGGTGCCCTATTTGGCCACAGTTATTACAACCCTGCCTCTTAGTCTATCCACCTGAACCCAGCATCATAATGTGCGGCGTACACAAGGTAGTCCCAGAATTACTGGCTTTATTTTTATGCACCACCGTACTCCCATGGGTCAAATGCATGTCTTGCAAGAGCGTCTTAATACTCTTCATGGAAGGGAGTGAAGCCTTGTGTGCCTTAAAGTGTAGACATAGAAGCTGATTCACTTTCAAAGCATTTGAACAAGCCGTGTAAGCTTCCTGGGGAGTTAACTGTTGACTGGTGATTAACTGTTGACCTTCAATGTAGAAGCAATCCGCAAACTCAGTCAGGGTTTCCTTGGGCAAAAAAAATGTGTATAAATGCATCTTTCTTGACCTCCAAGCTGAGATCTCCTCCAGACTCCTCAATAAGAAGGCACTTCATGTCTTCCCAAGTGATAATGGAGGGGAGTTTGGGGACCACCACTTCTTGGCATGTGGAATAGAGACAGGTGAGGATATGTACCTTTTTGAGCTCATCAGTAGCCCCACACATTGCAGTCTCATAAATTGTTAGAAAGGCATCAATGGTAGAGGTTTTAGGATCAAATATCTGTTTGAAGGTTGGCTTGTAGTTTGGGTTGATGGACAAGGAAGAGGAATGACTGTTATCACTTGGGTTGAGGACATTAATGTGGAGATTGTCCTCAAACTTGGCATCAGCAGCAGGTTGTCTAGCCCAGAGAATGTCAAAGGCTTTCCCCTAGGGTATCCAACGTAGAGCTGTTCTGTCCACTAATATCTCTAGTGGTGGCAGCAGCAACTCCAAATTTGTCAATCTTAATTTGTTGCACCAATAAGGTGCCAGCAATCCCGTTGAGGCAAGTGGTCAGGGAAGTGGTTTGGGCAACCAAGGGAATGACCTGTCCACTCATTGTCTTGGTAAAGCGGGAGAGGTTTTGTACCTCTCTCTTTAATGAATCCTGCCTATCAGCAACTCATTTTTTACTTCCGCAAGATGATCCAGGGTAAGGGCGCAGTTGATCTGGGGTTGGCCTTCCAAACCAGGGCAGCAACCATGATTGCTCTGAGAAGGAGTATTAACAACTTCAGTTTCCTCTTCACCTTCAGACTCACAGGACAAATAATCAGGATTAGAGAGGTGTTGTGTCAAGTACTCAATTTCTCCTTGCAAGGTAGCTACTTGGTCAGTGAGCAAACCAATGCAAGGGTCAGGCCTAGGCTCTACTGGAGGGGGGTTCTGACCAGAAGATTGATGCCAAGTGGTAGCCTTGAGCTCGGCTATTGCTTCCCATACCTTGGCTTTAAAGTCATATGGGGCCTCAACAGAGGGAGCAGGAGTAGTCACCTCAATAGAAGCTACTCTATCATCCATGTAACTTTGCACTTGATATAGAGTGTTGCCTAGTGCAGCCTTATCCAGACCATACTGATGCTGCAGATGGAAGCCTCAAGTATCAACATGAGTTCCAACCAATTTGAGCTGATAATTAATATGTTCTCAAAATTGGTTAAGTTTGCTAACCAGAGTCTCAAAGTCTTAGCAATGCTTTAGCAGAGAGGCCTCAATTTGCCCACACCACGCTGCTTGATACTCATTCAATTTGCATAGTTAATACTTGATGTATCCAGGGAGTGAGGAACAAAGGGAAATCAGTGAGGAGGTCAAGTACTTCTGGGAGGCCAGAAAGGCGCGCTGGTTATCAGAAATACACACAAAGAGACTTTGGGACCATTCTTGATATGCCATATTCTGAGCATGGTTGTTTGAGACAGTGGTGGCTACAGCATTTACAAGCTGGTTCTGGGATCCTAATGAAAGTTGATGGTAAACCAGGGTGGGTTGAATAAACTGGTTGACTAATACACCAATTGTAACCATAGACTTTATTAGCGCGGGGGGAGACCAAAGTCCAAGAGGAAGGAATGCAGGCCTTTGGAAGCTTACCTGGGACAGAGACCAGGGATAGTATGCATTGCCAGAGTGCCAGAGTGAATCAGGGAGCTGGCAGCAGCACAAGCTTGCTTGTAGTCAAGAGAGAAAGCTGAAAGAGGGACCCATGCGGGCCTGGGGGACAGCACCAGTACCATGGGAGTTGAGGGGGCATCAGTGATGTCTTCTTCTAGAGGAGGACTAGAAACTTTAGGTTGTTTGGGTAATTCAGAAACAAATGGAGTAGGACCAGAGAATGTACGTGGGAATAGGGTAACCAAAGGGCTTGAAGCCCCTGTTGTGAGCACCATTTTGTTGTGTTTGGCTTCAGGGGACAATATCCTGGAGGACACGGTGGGAAATCTTTATTACAAAAAATTTGAGGCTCAAAGCTAGCCTTGGGTTAGCCTTCAGGGCAAAATTAAGGACATGTACCTTAATTTCCTGGAAACAAGATGTAAAAGTCCTTTTGGCAAAAAGGACAGGAAAAGGCTTGAAGAATACTAAAGCCAACACAAATGTGGATAAACTTGTCTTTATTAGGAGAAATAATTCTACTTGAATAGTAGACAAGGGACAGTGATCACTCATTAGATAGACAGAGTGACCGGGGGTCATGTTGGGATGAGGTCATACCAGGATCAGACAAGGGAAGGCATGGTATTCTATAATTGTTGGATATTGGCACAGACCCATTTACAGAAAGCAAGGAATTCCCAAACTTGAAAGCAAAACCAGTCAAATCTTCACATTTATCATTATTTGAAGGCCATATCAAGATAGCATTAATGGTGCAATTTCCAACAGTAGAAAGTGGAAACCAAAGACTTGATTCCAAAATTGAGCTCAACCAACAACTGAAGTTTTTCCAGTTCAAGATGCAGTTCTGCTCAATCCATTGTTGTATGACCCACAGGTGTTTCTTAACCAATAGGAATGGTTTGCGCTTGGATTTCTCTAAAAGGAGAACAGTCCCTATTTTCAGGTAAGTTGTGTGGAGCCTATGCACATATGTTTCTGAGATCCCAACAATGGCTGCAGCCTTTCTGTAGTCAATGATCTCCTCCATGAGCCTCATGAAGGTCTTGCAAGTGGCAACAGGGATGATGTGGTACTTGGCCTTTTTGGAAGCAGGGATTGACTCATTGGGATTGGGCACAACACAGGGCATGGACACTTGGCTGTAGAATGCAGCAATCTTTTTCAGCACCTTCTGCCCTTTTAGATTTGGAAAAACTGAGGCAACTTGTCCTTGTCTCCCCCTTTGGAATCACTCATGTAGGCTTGTGCATGGTGTCTAGCACAGGCTTGACATTCTCCAGAAGGGTTGCCAAAACACCATCACGGCAGTAGACAGGGTCCTACACCAAGCACATCTTCTTAGTGATGACGTCATTTACTGTTCTGGTGATGATGACCTTGGTGAATTTTTGGGACAGCTTCTGGACCCTGGGACTTATGCTCTGTGCCCTTGCACTATGTTCCCCCTGAGCTGGTTGTGTCAGTGCAACCTCACTGTTGGTCTCTTCTCTGTCTCCTTCCTGGGTAGGCACTTGTATTGCACTAACTCTGTTCTTGAACTTTCAGGAGCAACTGCAACTGCAGCGCACAACGGGTCCATTGTTACTTGTTTATTGTGAAGCTTCCATTTTGGTATAAAGGTAAAATGAAATTAGATCAGTTTATCTATATAATTTATATATTTTAATTTTTATCTCTCCATATTTAGTAGCATGAAAGCTTGTAGTCACTCCCATTTATTTCAAATTAGATTTTTAGATTTCTATATTGATTATTTTTGGTTGCAAATGTGCACTGTTGATCATGAGTTTGGATAAATTTGATCTTTTTTGTCAGGATACTGTGTCCCATGGGAAGTCCTGTTATCCTTGGCTGCCAACTTGCTCTTTTGGAAGGAGGGTAGAGCCCACCATAGGAGGGGTGCTAACTTGATGCAATAAGATGCTGATTGGCCTACTAAAGCCCAGGGTCCAGCAACTGGAACCATAGTGTCAACTAAACCAGCCAAGATATTGTAGGCAATGCCTGCATATTAGTTGGCTGTGGGAGAAGTCAGACCTGGGGTAGGTGGTAGTTGGTCAGGATTAAGTGTTGGGGGTGCTTTCATATCTGCCTGGTAGGCAGGCAAATAGTTGTACTTCAAACAGATATTGGGGGCTGGTTGCTTGCACCAAGTATCTTTGTGAAAGGCTGTTTGTGGGGTTATCTGCTGGTCTAGGTGGACTGGGCAGGGGGTCTCCTTCAAAGTAAGCTCCTGGATCTCTGGTTTAAGGGGATATTCAGATAAATGCAGTGGTCCAAAGGGAGCTCCATGAGGATAATAAACCACAGGTCAGGTATTGGAGGCTTCCTCATGAATCAGGCTGTCTTCCCAAGATTTTCTGTTGTAACAGTAGTAAAAGGGAAAACAACCAAGACAAAATAAGGAATAAATTGGTAGAACCAAGGTCCCATAATCTTATTTTTATTTCAAAATGACAATACCAACTGTCAAGACTTCATGGAGTTTCAATACCATTCCAAATGCTAAGTTTGGAATCTAGCCCATCACCTGATTGCTAAGTTGCTCAGTTTCTTTTGGCCTGAGAGTTCTGGCCCCTTCCTGGATCCTTTGGCCCATCATTTCCTCTGCTGGAATGACCTCCATCTGATGGTCCAACAATAATATCCTCATGTCCTTATTATTGCCACTGATGTTTTTGTCATCCTGGACCAAATGACCCTCAGAAACCCCAAGCTGGGTCAACCCTAGTCCCATGGTCTTAACAGCTCCAGGAGTCACTTTGAGGTCACCAGAAGCCAGGAGATCACGTGGCCCAGTAGCCTGATTTTCTAATCTATCATCTGAGTTTCCTTGAGACTTTAACTTATCAAGCTGAGCAGTAAATCCCTCCCCAGATGACCCATCAGTCAATATAGGAGTGTCAGCATGTTGATTCAGTGCTTCTAGTAATCTATACTAGCTCAGATTACACACTGTCCCATGATGTTCCTCCATACTTTACAAATCTGTGGCCTGGCGGACCTGCAAATTTTGCTGATTATCCAGATTCAAATCACAACTTGTTCCAGCTCTTTCATTGGCTAGCCGCAAAAAACACAGGCAGACAACCCAAGGGTCTGCAGAATCCTCACAACCATCAGAATCAGATCCCAAGTTTGATTCTTCTAATTTGAGTTTTCTACTTATTTTGGAAGAAATGTCATTTATGACATCATCCCCTCCAACCCCTCTGATTTCTCAAGGCTAGACTTCTTATCTAGATACCTCTGAATGGCCTGCTTAGCATTGTTTAAGTTGTCTATGGGCACCTAAGTGCTTTCCTCCAACAGATAGCCCAATCATTTCACATAGTACTGTGATGTCCTGTAATGGGTCCAGTCACCATGCACATACTCCACTCTGTAACTTGTTGACAGGTTCACTTGAATAGGAGGTGGCTCTGATTTGAGCCTCTTATGAGGAAGAGAAACTCCTTCTTTCTTGAACAACAATGCTTGGTGGAAGACATTGTGAATCTTCCAAGTTGGTGGTAATTCCAACTTGTAAGCCACTTTGCCTATAAACTTGACAATTTTTTAGGGTCCTCTACGCCTGTGAGCTAACTTCTGACTTGGTACATATAGGGGAATGTTTTGTGATTCCAAATAACCCTCATCACCAACCATCAACAGCTTGCCTGGGATCCTTTTCTTGTTGGTAAAAGCTTTATAGGTACTGACTGCCTGGTCCAAGTTCTTCCAGTAAGTAACCCGGGACTTGTAGATCTGTTTTACCCATGAGTGGCCCATTGTGTTGGACTCCTTGGCACCAATTCTTGGGTCCCAGGTAGGATCAAATCCATAATTATCCTTAAAGGGAGACATCCCTATTGAGGCATAATATTTACTTTTGTAAGCAAACTGAGCCATCAACAGCATTTATGACCAATTATCCTGGTCTTTATTGGTGTAACAATGGAGATATTGCTCAAGAATCTGATTCACTCTCTCTTTCTGGCCATCATTCTATTGATTATAAGAAGTTGAAATGCACCGCTTGATTCCCAAGTCTTGTATTACTTGAGTCCAATAATGTGATGTGAACTGGGGTCCTCTGTCAGTGATCACTTTGCTAGGGCATTCATGTTGGGTAAGCACTTTTTTGTGAAAATGCTTGGCGGTCTTGATGGATGTACAGTGTGTGATAGTAGAGACAAAAAATGACATCTTAGTGAATTGATTGACTATCACCAGAATGGCATTGAACAATCCAGAGGGGGGAAGCTCCACAATGTAATCCATAGAGACTGATCTCCATGGCCCTGTGGGGATTTCCAAAGGCCTTAGTAACTCTTCAGGCTTGTTCCTTCTGGTCTTGGTCTTTCCACAGATTTTGCAACCCTCCAGATACTTTGCCACACATTGGTCAATCTTAGGCCAGGTATTGTGACAGAAATTGCAGGATAGTAAGAAGCCGTTTCTAAGTGGTGAAGAAATACCACCCAAATCCACATAGAGTTAATGATTTACCACCAACATGGCTTCAGATACCATTTTTTAAAATTTCCAATGGAGATACTAGGATTAAGTAAAACAATTAATCCTAACCAAAGTAGCCCAAGATAAATAGTCTGTGAAAGCATCAGAGTGTCTTCAGAATAAAATTCAGGACATTAAGATGCAACACAATTTTTAGTTTCAAAGACAGGGGGTACAACTCCAAGATTGGCAGGCATGAAATTAACATTGGGTGGTGCCAACAACAAAGTTCTAACTGCAGGGACCCATCTTCCAGTGATGATCTGGATGAGAATCAGATTTTAGGGAATGTAGTGCAACAATCCAACTACATGATGAATTTTAAAAGTGTAAGTTAGACCAAAGGATATATGATTTTTATTGAGTAAATTTTTGGGAGGACACAACTCTTAAGAGTTGAAACAGTGAAAATTATTCAATATATATCAAAAATTGACTAAGCAATACTACTTGGATCCTGGGCTCCTATTCCTTTTATATTGTCAAGTAATTATCTGGTACAAGTTGCAAAGAACCCTTGAGTGACCTGTTTCTGATGACCATGCTGATAAATAAGTTCATATCTGGTGACTCTTAAATTATGTCAATTTATCAACGTCAATTCTCAAGGAGGAATTGGTTTTAGCTGGCAGACTGGAGCAGCTGTAACCCATTTTTGATAAACCATTTGATTTAAATCCTTTAATTTAGTCAGTTTTTTAAAGGTTTCATGGCTTTTCAAGCTTTCCTACTTAGCCAAATAATCCCTGGCATTATGGAACTTACTGTGACAGGTATAGTTCTGTTTAATGCCTCAGAGTCTCTTAAGTCTTCCTGGGTGACCAGCCATCTTGGAGTCATGATTATCCCTTAGCAAGTCAATCCTGGTTTGGCCCTCTGGCACATAGATCTTATTGTGTAGCTTCAATATTGTTCCTTTCAAGGAAAAACCAGCTTTATACAGCTGGCTGTCCTTATCCTTGCCTAAGTTAGCCACCTTGGACACTATAAAAGGGTCCATTAACTGGGCTTTAATTAAGTCTGGTTGGCTTGCCCTAATCTTCCTATATCCCAAGTGAATGCCCAAGCTTACTGGATCCAAGAGAACTTGAGTATTATGGTTGCACATCTTCATATGGGTTGCTGCCAGGTCTGCTCTTCTACTCAGCGCGTCTGGGGCTATATTAACCCTGCCAGGTTTGTAGTAAATTGTGAGAACGTAATCTTCCAGATCAAGAGCCCATCTAGCCTGCCTCTGGTTCAACTGTCTAGGCTTAAATAAATAGACAAGGTTCTTATGATCCTTCAGGACTTTGACTAGAAACTCTGCACCGCACAAGTATCTTATCCAGTGCTTCAAAGCTTTCATTATTGCCAGCATCTTCTTGTAATAGATTGGATAGTCTCCTTCTACTGGTATCATCTTCTTTGAATAATATGCTACAGTATGTAGCATACTATCCCCTCCCTCCTGAAGGAGCACCCCACCGCAAAGTTGGAAGTGTTGGTCTCCAAGATGAAGGGCTTAGTGTGGCCTGGCATTGCCAACACTGGAGCAGAAGTAAAAGCTGTCTTCAGTGTCTCAAAAGCTGTCAAGCACTCCAGAGTCCATACAAACTGGACCTTGTCTGAACAGAGCTGGGTCAGGGGCAACACAATATGAGAAAACTTTTGATGAAATCCCAGCAGTAATTAGACAAGCCCAAGAAACTTCTCACGTCCTTCCTGCATTTGGGTACCGTCCAGGCTGTTACTGCCTATATCTTATCCTGCGCCATTGTAAAGCCACCAGTCTTAACCATGTAGCCCAAGAATTCTACCTCTGACTGGAAAAGCTTGTATTTCTTCAGCTTCAGATGGAGGTTTGCCTGGGAAATTTGTTCCATTATCTAGTGTAGATGATCCAAATGTTCCTGGTGATTCCAGCTAAAAACCAAAATATCATACAAGTAGGCCACACATAATTGATCCATAAACTCTCCTAAGACCGAGTTTATCATACTCTGGAAGGTACTCTGGGCATTAAACAACCCAAAAAGCATTACCAAGTGCTCATAAAGACCATAGTGTATCTTGAATGAAGTCTTGTATTCATTGCCTTCCTTGATTCAGATCTGAATGAATGCATTGCAGGGATCAATCTTGGAATACACCTGAGCTCCAGTCAATACATCACACAAATCATCAGTGTTGATAATAGGGTAGCAGTTCTTGATTGTAATATTGTTCAGTTTCTGGTAGTTGACACACAGCTTACATTCCCCCATCCTTATTCCCTACAAATAACATTGGCAATGAACAAGGGGCCTTTGAGACGCAGATAAAGCCTTTCTTAGACATGTACTCAATGTAGGACTTTAAGGCTGCCTGCTCCTTGTGATTATAACTGTATATTGGTCCATGGCTGGGCTGCGTATCAGGCATCAGATCCATTTCATGGTCAAAGACAGAGTGGCTAGGTAAACAAGTGGCCTCTTCCTCACTGAACATGTGAGTCTATTTCTGTAGCTGTGGGGGGCAATATCCCTTTCAAGGGTTCCATTCTTATCACCATCAGTTTCCCTGGTGTGGCCTGGTCCTTGCTGAAGCAAAAGGGTGTAATGTTGGTTTGGGGGACTACCCAGAGTAATAGTCTGGTCTCAGTAGTTCAAGATAGCCCCATGTTGGGCCAACCAGGATTTTCCCAAGATCAATGGATGAGGAAGTCCCTTCATCAGAATCAAGGAGGTAGGATGTACGTTCAATCCCACCTGAACTAGAAGCTTCTGCGGGCAACCCAAAACTGAGTTGGTAGTACAATTTCCTAAGGGGATACTGTACCGTTCTGTTGCCGCCTTCAATCCTAACTCATAAGCAAGTCCTACTTCCATAAAGCTTTTGTTGGCCCCAGTATCAATGAAAACTTCTAACTGTCTGTATTGGCCTTCTGATAGTATCTTAACAGAAATATACTTGTAAGGCTGAGCACTATTATTTATTTGAGCTAGAGAAGCAGTGTTTGGGGGTCTTGTGTGGACACGCCCAAGTAAGATGTCCAGATTTGTGGCAATGGAAACACAGTCCTTCACAGTAGTGGTGCTGGAGTTTGTCAGGGGTTAATCCAGGTCTGTGAGCAGGCGCTGCTTGGGTGGTTCTGGTTAACCCCTGACTAGCAGGTTCCTGGTTCAGGCTTAGCCCCTTGCAAAGAGTTACAAGTTTATCCAGAGGAAGGGAAGGTGGGTGGTGTTGCAGGAGATTCTTCAGACCTAGGTTTACACCTTTCCAGTACAGGATAGCTGACAACTCATCTTCAAGCAATGCTTGATTCTTTAGGGTCATAAACTCATTGGTGTAGGACTGAATAGATCTCATATTCTGTCTGATTTTCAACTTTTTGATGAACGTTTGGTGTCTAGTATCCTGGTCTTCCCCTGTTGCCATGAGTTCAGATTCAAACTTTGCATAGTCCAAACAGAACTCCATATCTTCAGTAGTAGCCTCCCCAAACTAATCCAGTGCGTTGCCAGACAGCATAGCAGCCACACCCAGGATCTTCTTGGTGTTGTTGATATAAGCATCTGTGTTGGTCTAAAATGCAGTTGTAGTACATGCATGGCCTGTCAGGCCTCCTCCAGGTTTAACTTGCCCATGTGAGGCATGTCAATCCAGGAATTAGTCTGGGTCACACTACATTCTGAATTTGGGCAGGCCCAGCAGCAGGGCTTCCCAAATCAATATCTTGAGTCTGTGTGGTCAGGGTCTTTGTATCTTAGCACATAATTGGGTCATCAACTTATAGGCATAATAGGTGATAATTAATAAGATCAACTACAAGAGGCCCCAAGGATTAACAACATCTTAGGGATCAGGTTACCAAGGTTTGTAAAGATTGCCATAATGTCAGGATACTGCATCCCAGGGAAAGGCCTGTTAGCCTTGGCTGCCAACTTGCTCTGTTAGAAGGAGAGTAGAGCCCACAATAAGAGGGGTGCTAACTTGATGAGATAAGATGCTGATTAGCCTACTAAAGCCCAGGGTCCAGCAACTGGAGCCATAGTGTCAACTAACCCAGCCAAGGTAATGTAGGCAATGCCTGCATATTAGTTGGCTGTGGGAGAAGTTAGTCCTGGGGTAAGTGGTAGGCGGTCAGGATTGGCTGTTGGGGGTGCTTCCATATCTGTCTGGTAGGCAGGCAAATAGTTATACTTCAAACAGATATTGGGGGCTGGTTGCTTGCACCAAGTATCTTTGTGAAAGGCTGTTTGTGGGGTTATCTGCTGGTCTAGGTGGACTAGGCAGGGGGTCTCCTTCAAAGTAAGCTCCTGGATCTCTGGTTTAAGGGGATATTCAGATAAATGCAGTGGTCCAAAGGGAGCTCCATGAGGATAATAAACCACAGGTCAGGTATTGGAGGCTTCCTCAGGAATCAGCCTGTCTTCCCAAGATTTTCTGTTGTAACAGTAGTAAAAGGGAAAACAACCAAGACAAAATAAGGAATAAATTGGTAGAACCAAGGTCCCATAATCTTATTTTTATTTCAAAATGACAATACCAATTGTCAAGTCTTCATGGAGTTTCAATACCATTCCAAATGCTAAGTTTGGAATCTAGCCCATCACCTGATTGCTAAGTTGCTCAGTTTCTTTTGGCCTGAGAGCTCTGGGCCCTTCCTGGATCCTTTGGCCCATCATTTCCTCTGCTATAATGACCTCCATCTGATGGCCCAACAATAATATCCTTGTGGCCTTATCATTGCCACTGATGTTCCTGTCATCCTGGATCAAATGACCCTCAGAAACCCCAAGCCAGGTGTTGCGCTTTTTGCATTACAGCGCTACAATTATTTGAGATTATAAGGCATAGAACATTTGCTTGAATACAGTCATATGTGAGGATATGAGTAGTAATGTATCAGAAGAGCCAGGATCAAATTTAAAAATGATTATTGCCCAGAAATGGCTTCTGATCACACAGAAGCACTTAAAGATTAGGACAAAGGTCAACCATATTAAAGATAGATCCAAGATGGATCAAAGATTATTTTTATTGTAATTAATTAATTCATTCTTTTTATACCTTTTTCAAGGTTAATCCCTGGGCTGTTATCAATGTCTTCTAGGACATTCTAACACGCTTCTAATTTGGGTAATTATTAATCTAGGTTTGGCGCTTATTACATGTCAACCAATAGAATATCTTCATCTTCACCCAGCATAGGTTATCCTTGCTGGTATGAAATAATTTAGTACTTCAGGATCACTTCCTACTTCTCTGGCATACTCCAGGCATAGTGCTTATTAATATGATATATATGGAAATTTGAGAAAATGGGGAATCAAATCCAGTGCCTCAGCGCTCAATATAAAATTAAAGCAGCGCCTTTGCACCTGCAATATTTGCCAGGCAGTGCTTACAATAATTTTCAGTTGGCGCAGCAGCACTTGACGTAAAAGTAGTCTGGCGCCTAACCCAGAGCCAGGCAGCGCCGCAGCGCTTGTGTATTTTTAAAGTGACGTGAAGGCAAACCATGTATCACTTAAATGCCGCGGCTCTGTTTATCATTGGCTAATTTAAAGTCCAGGTCAGCAGGCTACTGCTGATCCAATATGCATATGGTTTATACTACCAATTTATATTTATTTGTTAGCTGCAATTAATATCTGCGAGCTCCATCATAATTAGCATCATTGTATTTTGTACTACTAATTTATGAATTTGGTTGTAGCAATCCCAATTTGTGAGCTCTGTCATAATTGGCATCATTGCTTAGTCAAAATTCCCAACACTGGGTCAACCCTGGTTCCATGGTCTGAACAGCTCCAGGAGTCACTTTGAGTTCACCAGAAGCCTGGAGTTCACATGGCCTGGTGGCCCAGTTTTCTAACCTATCATCTAAGTTTCTTTGAGATTTTAACTTATCAAGCTGAGCAGTAAATCCCTCCCCAGATGACCCATCAGTCAATATAGGAGTGATGGCATGTTGATTCAGTGCTTCTAGTAATCTAGACTGGCCCAGATTACACACTGTCCTATGATGTTCCTCCATAATTTACAAATCTGTGACCTGGCGGACCTGCAAATTTTGCTGATTATCCAGATTCAAATCACAACTTGTTCCAGCTCTTTCATTGGCTAGCCGCAAAAAACACAGGCAGACAACCCAAAGGTCTGCAGAATCCTCACAACCATCAGAATCAGGTCCCAAGTTTGATTCTTCTAATTTGAGTTTTCTACTTATTTTGGGAGAAATTTCATTCATGACATTTTTATTGATTCCAATCCCAAAATAAACACTTGTAAAGGTTAATTCCTTTTTGTATTATAGATTACATTCTTAATTAGAAAAAGTTGATAACAGTGTATTAGATTCATTCATGTGTCTTGATATTTGATATTTATGTTGTCTGTTTCAGTTGCTATTAAGGTTTGTTGTTGGATCAAGTTTGTAACTTTAATGACTGAGTTTTATGCATTCATAAAAAACAGTAAAAATAGTAGACGTATTATGTGACTGAAAATTGTGTGTTCTAGTTTTTGGTACACTTGTTGTTGAATTTTTAAGCATTTGTCCCCAGTTTGAGTAGGTCATTGTATGACTGGACATTTTTGTCAAATAGCGCTCATTTCTGTGAAATTATCTTCTTTTTAGATCTAACAAGTTGATATTTGCTTTATGACTGAACCTATGCATTCTAAACTGACTAATATATGTTTATTTCAACAGGTTTGAAAACTACTGTACTGTATTTTAGTTGCTATTTTAGAATTTGGAGTGCATATTATTGTATTATTTCTGGGTTTAGAAAATTTTACATGACATTTGATTTTCATGTCTAAACATGGTTATCAAAATGGTAATTTTTCATTGATTTTATCTATATTATAGCTTCTTGATTTGGATTGATTTGTCCTAGTTTTGTACTGTACATTTAATGTGAATTCCAAGTCCCACAATTATTATTTTAATTTACTAGTAACATTCATTTGTGATTTGAAATTTGATTCTTGGATTTGACAATCCAAAGTTTCAAAAAACATAGTAAACTTTAAAAATGATTGATGAATTTATCACTTTAAATCTGATAACAGTTGATTCATTTTGCCTGCTTGAAATATACAGCTTGATTTGAAGTTTGCAAAGTGTCTATGAGATTCTTCAATTTGAAATATTCAAATGAAAATACAAAAAATTAATTTAATTAAAAATGGCAAACTGAAAATATGATTTGAAACTTGGACCAAGTATTTGAAAATCTTTCATTTCTATCATTAGGTTCTGAATTTACAATAAACATGTTTTGACTTATTAATTTGTAAAACCAACTGACTTATCTTAAAAGTATTGCCAAAGTTTGAAGCCAAAACCTAATTATTTTCAAAACTGATAACTATGTCTGCTTTTATAAATCTTTACTGTTTACTGTAGTTTTATTATGTAAATATATATGTATAATTTAAAGCTACTGTGAATTCATAACCTAATAGTAAAAATGCAGGATTGTCCAATCCTTGGTCCAAATTTTGAATCACTTTTGCAGGATAGCCTTTTTAATTAAATTGAATTCTTTGTATTTTTATTTAGATTTTTAAAAATTTGGGAACTCATAGACACTTTGCAAAGTTCAAGTTGAACTGCATATTTCCAATGGATAAAATGAATTAACTTGAATCAGATTTGAAGTGTTCAAATCCATTAACCATTTTCATTAAGTTTACTATGTTTTTTGAAATTGCAGGATTGTCAAATCCAAGAACAAAAATTCAAATCACTTTTGAATGCCACTAGTAAACTTAGATATTAATTGAGGAACTGGAATCCAAATTGAATGTACAGTAAGAAACTAGGACAAATCAACCTAAATCAAGAATCTCCACTCTGGATAAAATCAAATGAAAAATACAATCTCAACAACCATGTTTAGACATGAAATTAAGTGAAATGTAAAATTGTCTAACCTGGAAATGATGCAATATTCTTCACTCTAAATCACTAATATAGCAACCACAAACCCATATAATAATATATGAGCTACCCTCCTGATGACGCAGAAATTTTTAAAAGTTTTTTTTGGCCCCCAGCATAGCCAGGGGCCAAACAAAACTTTTTTAAGGAAGAAGGAGATGTGGGAAAGATAAACCATCAGTTTATTACACTATGTATTCATGTATTGCTATTAAGGATACTTGATTACAGTAGATTTTAAAAAACGCTAATAATAAAATAGAACTATATATTACAATCTATTTTTATCATAATGCCTTTTCTTTGGTATGTTGATGGTTCATTTGCTATTGATAAGGTGCTTGCATTTAATTGGATAATTTCACCTCCTATTACCAAGGCAACTGGAGGTAAAACTATCCAATTAAATGCATGTACATTATCAACAGCAAATGAACTATCAACACATCAAGGAAAAGATAACATGATAAGATAGATTATAATATATAATTCTATTTTATTATTAGCGCTTTTTAAAATCTACCTTAATCAAGCATCTAAATTTTAGCCACCCTAAAATGAAATAGGGGGATTTTTGAGAATGTCTATGATCCCTAAAAAAATTAGCACAAATCCACTATAAATCCTTTAGCATCCTTTTTGAGACACACATAAATTAATTTATTTTGAATCCACCTTGTTTTTGATTTGAAATTTGGTTCTTGGATTGGAAAATCCTGCAATTTCAGATTTGTTAATTTTTACATGATGTCTATGATTCATTTGACATACAGGAAATCTCAAATCATTCATTAGAATCCCACATTTCTGATTCATGTATCTTGCATTTGTTTGCTGTGTTTTGTCTTTTGTTAGTTGAGTTATCTGCTCAAGGGATTCAAAATTTGCCAATTTAAATAAATTAAAATTTTAAATTAAATGGTTGATTTTATTAAATATTTTAATTTTCACTTAGCTGAGTTGCTCGCAAAAGTGATTTGAAATTGGACCAAGGATTTGACAATCCCGCATTTTTATGTTTAGGTTCTGAATTTACAGTAAAATTTAGTACAAAACAGCAGACTTTTTAATGTGGGGACTTTACAGCTTTTTGTACTATAATTGCCACTAACTGACCCAATATTTTTATTGCATATTAAAATACCTTAAATGATTTTGAGTCTAGTCATGTATTTTTATTATTTAAGTGTTTTTAGCTCCAATTTATGTTGATAGTTATCAGGTACAGTTGAACTATAGTTTGAAATAAATTTTCTAGACAATATCTTTTTAAATTGCATTTTGAAACACATTATCTAGATAAAAGTTTCTAGACAACTTTTTTAAATAAAGATTTTTATCTAAAACAAACCTTAAATAAAAAATCATTTATATGTATTATTTATAAAAAGTATTTTAAAAATGCACCTACTTTTTATTATTAATATTTTACAGTATAAAATCTAAATATATGAAAATATATTTTATAAAGTAAATATAAATAAAAAGTGTAAAAATTGTTTTTGATAAAGTTAAGCTAATCTTATCTTAATAAGCTAATTGTCAGGAAATCTTGATCTATTAGGGTTGACTGATCCATATTCCTATCACTAAAGCTGTGGGTTGACACTAGACAGGACACAGCCAGATTGAAACAGCTATTCCAAAATATTGAGAAACTATAACAAGACTGATATAGTTTACAATCCAGAAGACACCTGAGACATTCTGAGTCTCAGGTCACAGGACAATCCATAAGCTTTTATAATTAGATTTTAGGCATTCCAGATCCCGAATTAAGACACAAAACCAACCCAAAGAATAAAACAGGGAATTAAAACATACTGTTTCACCAAGAAGTGAGATGGAGGATCACCTGTGCACATTTTTGCACTATACCAAGCACAAGGCAGGGCTGGCCACAACTAAGTCAAGGTATATCTAGGCTGAAGAGGAGAAATCAGCAGCCTAGAATATTACCTCATCTCAAAACCTTATTCAGGTTTGGGATCCAACTCTGGGGGTGAACCTAGTAGCTTGGGAATGATAGGCTAGCTAGTAAGAGTTGTGTTGAGAAACTTGTGATATTGCTGGTATGTTTAAAGCTACAGATAGATGTTAGCCTTGCCAATGTACTCTACCTAATTCTATGCAAGAGCACTACAGACTGCAATAGAGTAGAACTTTGAAGATAATTACGTCTATTGAAACTGGAGTACAATCTAGCCAGCAGCTGCAATCTATCCAGGTGTAACTATGAACTTGTCTCTTTTCCTTTCAGGTGTCTATATCAATATATACTGCAACAACTCTTCTTCTTGTCCTTTCAGACAGTTCTTGGTGGCTACCTTTGCAATAGGTCCATCTTTGCTAGCTACGCCTATCCTGATTGGCTGTCCTTGACACGTGGTATGCTACTGGCCTTAGCAGGCGTCCATGGCACTTCAGCTACAGCCCACTCTCTTCTTGAGCTAACCTACTGTCATTTATTGATTGGCTGTATCTTACACGCCTATTATTACGCTGGGAAACTACGCCGTATTTAGTTGATGCTTAGAAATTGTCCCTGTTCAGCCCTCCTACATTGGAAGGTAGAATTCCGGTATTCCATTTGCAGGGTTTAATCAGTGATCCTTTTCTGGTTGGCAAACCTTCTGCTTATTAATGCAACAAGTCAAATTAGGGATTATATGCCATATAATAGCAGACTCAATCCATTAGTGACTCAAAGAATTATCTGCCGTGAAATACTGATCCAAACTCGGTATTTCTTAGCCATTTGTATATCACTTGTTTGATATGAACATATAAGTCCATCAGGCTGTGTGGGGCTGAGTTGATACAAAATCCAGTAGGGTAGAATAGGTAATATACAATTGATGATTTAGTGATTACACGCTGTGTAATCAATGATATTCATTATATTAGCTAATGTTTATACGGTGTATAATAGTTACATCAATTATAATAAAGCAAGCAATATACGGCGTATAATCACATCACATTGGGACAATCAGTGATAATACGGCATATAATTGTTATATCTATTATAATAAACTAACAATTACACAGTGTATAATAACTACACTTGATTAATTGATAACCATATGATAATATGGTGTATAATTGTTACATCTATTATAACAAACTAGCAATTAAACAGAGTATAACTGCCATATCTAGTAATATAATGATGACCAGTGATAATACGGCGTGTAACTGATTAAGATCTGCGTGCAATGATTAACCTGATCATTTGTGGTCAATCATCCTAATCTCACAAGTTGTCCACAGCTAGACGCCAGTATGGCTGCTAGCTTTGACACTATAAAGGGTCATTCCAAGATCACTTTGAAGGCAAACAATTTAATACCCATCAATATTACTACTAGTCCAAATAGTAGTAGTGTCAAGTACAATAAGAGTGACTTATTGATACTTTTGGAATCCTGCCAAACTACCATAGATGGTGTTGTGTCTCCAAAGAACCACAGGACTTTCCCATTACTTGGCTTGAGCAGCAACGGAACTCAGCCCGCTGCAACACCCATCTACACTAATTGGAAGTGCATCTGTCTTCTTATAGATTTATCTATCCCAAAATGCATAATACAAATAATAAAAACTATATCTCTTCTTCCTCAAGATTCAAAATGCTTGAAAGTGGTGCTCACTACAAAACCAAGCTTCCATTGGTGTCAAGTCAAGGCGCTACCTTGCCCTCATTGACCCCCAGCTTTGTTGATAAGTACAGGGGGTACATGGAGACCAGCAACACTGAACACAATCAATCCTTCCAGTTAGAGCTGACTCCATATGAAGCACCCACGCTTCCGCTGGATATGATCCAGCTTGACATTACAGTGACTGCTGTTGCCATGGGCCAATAATAATATAACATAGAGGAGGTAAGTGCCGTCTTGCAAGCTTTGCAACATGGAAGATGTAACTTCAACAATCCCCAAGGCAACGCTGAGTTCAATTTGTTCCAGATTGATGGCACTACCAATAACCTGAGTAACAATTTCCACAGATACCAGGATGTCACTTGCACTCAACTGGGGCAGGTCCTCCAACTAGATCAGAGCAGGGTCCAAGAGGTGTTTGCATATTTTGTGCACCCAGCTATCAAACATCTTCAATAACTGGTTGCCAGGCAGGAGCTGGAGTTGAACAAGCTCAACGCTTTTGCTCTGAGCTACAGTTGGCCAACTTTAATTTGGTCAGTTGACTGAACGTCAGCTTCACAACTGTACAGACTGTTGTGGCAGATCTATGTGACTTCACCCTCTTTTCCCATGGTAGGGTAGACAAGATAGTCAACCAATTCAACAACCAGGTTGATCATCTTGTGGGCAGTGTCCTGGACAATTGAGGCCTGAGTGCACAATGGGTTACAGATGTAACCAACCATTGTGTAACCTTAAGCCAACACGTGCAGATGCTTCCAAACAGCCAAGATTATGCAGATCTTGTAACCCAGCAGGAGGACTTGTACCAGTCAATCAGAGACAACTGCACTAAGCAGGACGCCTGTCACTCCAAGGTGATTAATTACATCAACAGAATTGCGGAAATGATCAACAAAATAAAGACTACTAGCCGTAGCCAACATCCCATTCATGAAAGACAGTAGGACCACCAGTGCTGTCTGGATCACGCCAAATACGCCAAAGAACAGAAAAAGCTATGGGACGCAGTAAAAGATGCACAGAATTTATCATCTGAGCTGTACAAAGACATAGCAGGGCTCTACTGTGATCTTGCCGCCGCTGAATTCCAGACCAAGGAACTGTTAAACTGACAGGATCTTTTATCCAATACAGTATTAACAGTAGAGAACAACTACAGTTCCCTGCTAGAGCAGGTACACAGAAACAAAACCTCATGTAAGGAATTCAAAGCTAATGTGTTAGCCAGATTGGCTAGATTAGAAAATATAGCCTCTTCTGAAAGTAGCATGTCTTCAGGCCAAAGAGCATTGCCTGTACCAGCATCAAGTCCAGAGCAGCAGAAAAACTCTTTGTTGTCTGACTTCTTTGACCTCTCTCCTGACAGCGTGAGCAATGGATCAGGTGACACCCACAGAGTTCCTAGAGGAGTAGCAGCCTTACCACCCCTCACTCCCTTGTCAGTACCGCGTACTAGTAATACCCATGCCACCAGAAAGGAAGCCATGAAAACAACTATCCCTGATCATAAGTTTAAGCTGCTCAACCTGCCAAATTTCAATCAAAATGGAAACATTCAAACTTTCATCCGCCTCTTTGAAATGTCCATGAGAGGTGCAAGCAACCATATGAAGGCAACCACCCTCATAAACACCCTTGATCCCACCTGTGTAGACGTCATCATGCCCTGTCTACCACTGAAAAATTGGACTTACAAAGACGCACAACAAGCTTTTATCAAGGAATTTGGTAGTAAACCCAGATTGCAAGCTCAAAAGGCGGTGTTCAGTAACATCTTGTTCAAAAAATACAAGTCTTTTCAGGACTTTGCAGACCACTTCTATCATGAAGCACAGGTTCTCCTAGGTGCTGGTGTCCTATCTGAGTTGGACTGCAGAATCACCATGGGACGTGCACTGCAGCCATACCGGGAATTAGCCAATGTCATGTTCCCTGTTTTGGATCAATCCAGCTCAACCCAACAGATCACCAGCTATTTAAGTCACCTTGGGGCCCAGTTTGGATCCCCAAATAAAGGACAGAATAATTTTGCATCTACCCCCACCAAGGATAAGACTTGAAAACCCAGGTACAACAATGATGCTTTGGAGTCCAACAATAAATCAGGAAGCAACTACAAGGCCAAGAAACTTCCAGGCCCTTGCCATAAGTGTGGGAAGAAAGGACACTGGGCCAGAGCTTGCAAGGGAAAAGGGCATGAGTCCTCAGTAAATGTGGTGGTTAACCAAAAACAGGATGATCAGGGAAAATTCAAGGCGGGCCAGTAGAGGAATATACTGAGTCTGCCACTTCTCTAATTCCAAAAGAACCTGACTGCCAGCCACCAGAGGCGGCAGAAACTAACACAGCTCCCTCTGAGACAACCCCGCCAGAGGCATCAATATTAGATCCGCCTTTGTTCAGTCTGCTGTCCCATTTTACCCCTGAACAGGAATTCAAAGAGGATTATTTACACATGCTTGTGTCAGACAGCCTTTATGCCATTCCTGCCAGAGGTAGGGGACGCCCAAGGAAGGTTGCACCAAACACTGTAGAGACAGTTTTAAACTGTACACAGCTCAAGTACAGGAAACTTGCCTTGCCTCTGACCCCAGCGTAGCCAGTGACCTACCTTCTTTGAAGGGAGTCCAATTCTCCCTTTCCATTGAGACCAACTTCCCTGAGATCAGCCAAAGTCTCAAACAGTACTTTGATACTCCAGCACCCTTGGGTGTACAAATATTAAACTTACACTCTGAAATCTACTCTGAATGTACATACGCAGATATCTCTGTTAATAAAGTCAAGGTGCGCGCCATAATAGATAGTGGAGCCCCTATTAATATTGTGTGCACTTTCCTTGTCAGAAATCTAGGTATTTCTCCTGACATTGTGCACATCAGAGTATATGGTACTGCCAGAAAACACACCACCATGTCTGAAGGAGCTTACAGTGCTCTGCCAATGCGCTTTGGCTCCATTGCAGTGTCCTCTCCTGCAGTGGTCCTTCCCAGTGAAAATTATGATGTACTCATTGGTACTGCATTCCTACATAAATACAGGGTCAGGTTAGACATGAAAGACAACACTCTGACTATCCTTTGCCAGACTATCCTACTATACTACATACAGGACGCAAAATCATCAGCTAAGGTAAAACCTAGCATCAATCTGGCGTATAAGGACGTTGTGGTGGCAGTTCCCTACACCTTTACAGGGAAAATGATTGCCCACTCAGATCAAGGAGCACAAAAGAATCTTGTTCCGCTTGAGATCAACTCTTACACTGGAATCTGGCCAACAACAGGTTGTCAACATAGGTTTAACCTTAGACATCCCTGCAGGATTGTATGATGAAGTTCATCAGCCATGGGGATGTTCAAGATTCAAATTGTGTATTGCTCCTGGGATAATCATTCCTGGCCATGGTGAAATTCATGTCCTACTGGCCAATCTCCAAGGGCACAACATCCATATCAAGAAGAACCAAATTGTAGGATTTGTTCATCTTTGTCAGGGACCCACTTTGTGGGGAATAAACTTCTCAGCTGATGGGCCAAGGCCCCTACATTCAAGCCTGCTATGACCAAGCCAATAGGAACCGTGACCATTGCAAGATGTCCAAGTTGTCCTAGATAAGCAAAACTTTCAAACATAGAACTGAATTGCCCAAGTAGATAGTAGCCCACCAAATACGTCAAGAGGTAAAATGAGGCGTAAGGTCTAACAAGAGTAGGTTCAGTGGGTGGGGAAGCAAATGAGCAACCATAATGGAATTTACGTCCCCAATGTCCAGAAGGATATTTGAACCATCCATTGGCAAGGGATTCCTTCTGGTGGGAGTCATCTGGGGAGGAATTATACCAGTCAGTTGTTGGAGTTGGGTTTTCCAAGGCGTACACCTTGGTCAAGAAGTAGGCTAGAAACCAAGATAGGAAAAGAATTCCCCTCATGGCTTCAGAAAAGAAATGTTATCAAAATGGAGGAGTAACTAGAAGAGTAATAGTCTTTATTGTTGTAACAACTAAGTTTGGTAAAGTTGTTACACTTAAATAGCATAAAAGTAGAGGCTGAGTAAGTTAAGAGGATATGAGGAGAGGTGAGAGGGATTTTCCAATAATTTGCATTGATAGGATGGCTGAAACTAATACCTGGATAAGATGGGCATGGATTTCTGACTGTATAAGTGATAAAATAATATTCCCAACATAAGCAGAGTGAAGCTGAACCGCAGGATATTGAAAATTAAAGCGGTTTTCAATAGGAACATCAAGTAAAGAGTGGAACAGAGCCTTGGTTTCATCTTCATCTAGTAGATCCAAAGGCACCTGGGAGAGCCAATGCAGCCAATCAACTGCTGAGCGGTAAGTGACGTTGTCATTAGAAGTATTAACCTTTTTGAAACTGATTATAGGTTCAAAAACAAAAATCAAATCAATTGCAGGCCTATAATTAGCTAAAGTAAGTTGTTTAGCCAACTTTAAACTAACAGTTGATGATTTCTGAAGGTTTCAAGTTTGAATCTCGTTACAGTTCTTAATTTCATAAAACTTTAGTGTTTAAAGCTTGGTGTCCATGTTGTTGTGTTTGTCCTATGTTGTTGAAGTGATCCAAACAATTGAAAGAGTTAGGGAAGTAATCCCTGACAATCTTCTACCAGTTGAAGAACTGGACAGTTTTGAGTGTATTGGAGACCTGTCAGAAATGGGTCTCCCTGATCAAGTTGATGTTGCCACCTATGTGACCACTCCACTGGCTGATCTATCTTCCCTCAATGACACTGAACAGGAACAAGTCAGTGCAATTTTCAAAAAATACTATTACATATTTGCAGAGGATGACTTTGATATTGGGTGCGCCAATGAAATCACTCATCACATAGACACAAGAGATAATAAACCTGTCTGCCTCTGACCAATTTGACGCTTAAAGGCCAGTGAAGAGACTGTGAGCAATGAAATCTAGCAACTTTTAGACAGAGGCTTGTTGATCCCATCTAAGAGTCCCTGGGCGTCACCCATCCTGATAGTAAAAAAGAAGGATGGAAGTAACCAGATAGTCATAGACTACCAACGCTTGAACTTAATAACCAAGAAGGACTTGTTCCTGCTGCCCAGGATTGACGACGCGCTGGATTGACTTGGAGGGGGCAAGTACTTCTCTGCCATGGACCTTATCTCAGGATACTGGCAGATCAAGCTTCCACCAGAGGAACAAGAGAAGTGTGCATTAATCACTTCTCAAGGCCTCTTCCAGTTGACTCAAATGCCACAAGGGTTATGTAATGCGCCTGCAACCTTCCAACGAGCCATGGACACTATCCTAGGTGATCTCAAGCTCTCCTGCGTCCTAGTTTATATGGATGATATTAATGTGTTTTCAAGAACTTTCATGGAGCACCTTGAGCATTTTGAAGCTATATTCAAAAGATTGGTGGATGCCAACTTGAAGATCAAACCCCAAAAATTTCAATTCTTTAAGGATCAGTTTGAGTACCTTGGATTTTTTATGGATACAACTGGACTCCGCCCCCAACCAGCCAAAGTGGAGGCTATCACCAAGATGAAGCAGCCAGAAAGAAAACATGACATACAGGTCTTTTTGGGGATAGTAGGGTACTACCATTGTTTTATCCCCAATTTTGCGCGTACTGGTGAGCCCCTGTTTCATCTACTAAAGAATGGGGTCCCCTTCCTATGGACAGCAGCATGCCAAGACGTGTTTGACGCCCTCCACACCAGCCTGTCTTCCAGCCCAGTATTAATGTACCTGGACTTTAGCCAACCTTTGTGGTGCATATGGATGCTTCATTATCTGCCCTAGGGGCTGTCCTTTCACAATTTGACAACACCAGGGCAGAACACCCAGTGGCCTATGCTAGCCGCTCTCTGAACATACATGAGCGGAACTACATGGTCACCAAAAGGAAATGCCTTGCTGTGATATATGCCTACAAGAAATTTAGGGTATACTTGTATAGTGTACACTTCACTGTGGTCACAGACCACACTAGTCTCAGTTGGCTAAAAAACCTTAAAGATCCAGAAGGACAACTGGCTCAATGGGCATTAAAGCTCCAGTCTTTCAATTACACTATAGTCTATTGCTCAGGTGCCAATCACCAGAACGCAGACTGCTTATCAAGGCTACCAACAGTTGCTATAGTAGCAACCCAGGCCAACATATTGTATGATAAGATGTACAACAATCAGTTTGAGGACAAACCAGACAAAGTACAGGCCATCCTCCAAGAGCTCCAAAAAGACTTAAATTTGGAAATTGGAAATTGTATAAGTACCACAAGGATGCTAAATACATTTTCCCAAGGCCTTCAGAATGGCCATACTGATAATGGCCGCCCACAAAGCTGTGGGCCATGATGGCTTGAGAAAAACAGTCCACCAACTTCAACAACACTACTACTGGGAGTCACTCCTCTTTGACGTTAAAGAGACCCTGACTTACTGTACAGAGTGTCAACACAAGAAGCCTTTTACTGGGAAGCACCAGTATAAAGCAGTAGAGCCCAAGTGAGCTTGGCATACTGTTAGCATAGATGTGGTTGGGCCCCTGCCCATGTGCGTTGGTCAGTTACGCTACATCATTGTAGCAATTGATCACCTTACCAAATGGGTAGAAGCCAGAGCTCTTCAGCACGTCAGCACCAAATTGACAGCCAGGTTTGCGTTGGAACAGATCATCCATTGACATGATTGCCCTCAGTTCATTCTTACCAACAACAGAACAAACTTCACTGCACATATAATTCCCAAATTAAATGAGCTCATGGGCGTGAGGGGAGTGCTCTCCACACCATACCATCCAGAGACTAATGGAATGGTTGAGAGAGCCAACACTACCTTAATCAACATTCTTTATAAGCTGTCCAACTCCTGGACTTCAGAATGGTATCTCTTCCTGCCTGACATTGTGTTTGCATACAACATCTCAATCCACAGTATGACTGGCTTCTCCCCGCTCCAACTGACGTACGGACAACATCTGTCCATCCCACAAATTCTCTTCTCAGCAATATAAGACCCAAGTAAAATAACATATCAACACTATATGTCTAGGTTGGCCAACACACTGATCAAGCTTCAAGCAGAAGCTTTCACCAAAACCTCCCTCACCAGGAATAAAGGACGCAAGACTGACAACAAAAATCAACGCGCCTTAGCCAAATTTAAAATTGGCACTCAAGTTTTGTATCACAACAGAGTTGTGGAACAGGCTCATAAGCTTGACAGCATTTGGAAAGGGCCTTTTGAAATCATTGAAAAGACCTCTTCAGATATTTATAAAATCAAGGACCTGGCCAATGGAAGACTCATTAACAGAGCCCATGCCAGGTTCCTCAAGCCATATTTTTCTATTACAAATATTGGCTCACAATAAGGTTTACTAATTAAATTCTAAAAAATTGTAATATGAATGAGCTTTATTGCAAAAAACTATGAGTTGCCTTCCTGATCTCAGGATACTCTTCATCCCCTTTGGAATCAGCCACTTGGGTGCTTCCTCTTTGAGAACGCTGCACCACCTGCCTTAGGCTCCAGATTGACACAAAAGAAAACTTCCTTCCCTCAGCAAACCAGTAAGTGGCAATCTGCAGCCAGAGTTGACGCTCATTTGGGACTATTTGAGAGAAACAAACAAAAGGAATGGGAATCTCCCCAGAGAAGGCATTGACCTGCCAGAGCCCAGCGTCTAAGGGGAAAGCTCACAACAATACCACACAGTCCAACATAAAATCAGAAATTTACCAATAACAACAAGGCAACGGCGCCTTCAGACCGCCCAGCTTATTATGGATCTTCTCCCATTGCACCGCCATATTGTCAGCATTAGCCATTGACAGGCTAAGATCAGGGGTAAGCATTATGTCCCCACATAACACCATCCCAAAAACTGCCTGCTGCTTGGCCCCACTGTCAATGGCAGCATACACGCTACAGACAACATGGCAGATACAGCTGTCTTGCGCATCTGAGTTGTTGACACCCAGTGACAGATACAGCAGTGAAAACCCCTCCAGAGCGCCAAACCAATAAGAAAACACCTACAAGCCAAAGTCCAGAATATAGCTTTGACAAGCATCACCTACTCTGCCAGCATCACCAGTACTCACCAAGAGCTCAGCCAACTGATCACCCAACCTCCCTGCCAGGTCATCATTGTCAATGCTATGAAAACCCTTGCTAGAATGGGTGATACACCGCTTAAGATCATGGCGCAGGCGCTGTGCCATTACTACAAAGAGAAATTGAGGGATTATGTATATTCCCAAATAAAGTTGGGAGATGGAGAAACCCTCTTCACCTAATCAAAGTAAGGGCACCAAATCAAGGTCAGGTAGATTGGCGTCCACCGGGCAATAGATAAAGGTACCAGAGTAAGGATCAACAACCAAGGGCTCCTTCTCCAGATTCTGGGGGCGGGTACGCACTGAACTATCCTGAGTCTCAGTGAGGCGCTTTTCACCACCAACAGAAGACCGCCCCGTGATTTTACCCTCCACCGGGATTTTATCACTATTTTTACCTGGTACTGAACTTTTCAGCGCAGACCAGAGTGAACCATTATCTGCTTGTCAAAGCCCACAACGCAACACCACCTTTGCCTCCTTGGAAAGCCCTCAAAAATGATGACAGACTTTCTCTGACATCTGCGCCACCATTTGGTGGGCATCCATCTTGTTACTGACACCAGAATAGTTGCTACTCATATTTCTGTGCTGAAGAAGTTCTCCAAAGATTATATAGCTCAGTCAAGTGGGGGGAAATTTCAGGAAATCCTGATCTATTAGGGTTGACTGATCTATATTTCTATCACTAAAGCTGTGGGTTGACACTAGACAGGACACAGCCAGATTGAAACAGCTATTCCAAAATACAGAGAAACTATAACAAGACTGATATAGTTTACAATCCAGAAGACACCTGAGACATTCTGAGTCTCAGGTCACAGGACAATCCAGAAGCTTTTATAATTAGATGTTAGACATTCCAGATCCTGAATTAAGACATAAACACAACCCAAAGAATAAAACAGGGAACTACAACATCCTGTTTCACTGAGAAGTGAGATGGAGGATCACCTGTGCACATTTTTGCACTATACCAAGCACAAGGTAGGGCTGGCCACAACTAAGTCAAGGTATATCTAGGCTGAAGAGGAGAAATCAGCAGCCTAGAATATTACCTCATCTCAAAACCTTATTCAGGTTTGGGATCCAACTCTGGGGGTGAACCTAGTAGCTTGGGGATGATAAGCTAGCTAGTAAGAGTTGTCCACAGCTAGACACCAGTATTGCCGCTAGCTTTCACACTATAAAGGGCCCTTCCAAGATCACTTAGAAGGAAGACAATTTAATACTCATCAATATTACTACTAGTCCAAATAGTAGTGGTGTCAAGTACAATAAGAGCAACTTATTGATACTTTTGGAATCCTGCCAAACTACCATAGACGGTGTTGCGTCTCCAAAGGATCACAGGACTTTCCCATTACTTGGCTTGAGCAGCAACAGAACTCAGCCCGCTGCAACACCCATCCACACTAATTAGAAGTAAATTTGTCTTCTTACATATTTATCTATCCCAAAGTGCATAATACAAATAATAAAAACTATATCTCTTCTTCCTCAAGATCCAAAAATCTTGACACTAATTTAGTATATATTTTATGTTTTATTTTTAATTGCATGTGCTCTATACAGCTTGATTTATTCATAAAATTGTTTTCAGATTTATGTTATATTTTTGATAAAATATAAGATGTTTAGCCAACTTAAGGTATATTTTGTTTTTTATTGTAAAATCTTATGAAAATTTAAGTAATTGAATTAATTTCAAATACTTATGTTTTAAACTTTAACAAATACAAATAAAAAATTAAAATTTTATACTATAGATTCAGAACCTGTTGGAAAAATGCAGGATTGTCAAATTCTTTGGTGCAATACATCAATTTGAATGACGCTATCTTGAAAACTCCATCTAGAAAGACGCCATCTCAAAAACGCCATCTAGAAAGACGCCATCTTAAAAATGCCATCTTGGATTTATGGCTAAACTGCGCCAGATAACTTAAAATATTGATAAAAGCCCAAAAAACATTTCAAAAACTATAAAAAACATTTGACTAGACTCAAAATCATCCAAAGATTTCAAATCTGCAATAAAAATATGGGGTTGGCTAATACCAACTATAGTGCGCAAAGCTCCAAAGTCAACACATCCTAAAACAGTGCTATTTTTGTATTAAATTTTAACACTATATTAAACATGTATATATATATTAAAAGTAAAAATCAAATATTTAAAAAAAGAAGTTTATTAAAGAAAGTGGATTATACATTAGATCCAAGGGCCGTGGCAATGTCTTTGAGATGGATAAGGAGGCCCTCTCTGGTGTAATAGGCCAAAGCCGCTTTTGTAACACTTGCAAACTTGACCTGCTGGCCAGCATGCTTGGCTATAAAAGCTTTGCATTTGACGGCCTGGGAATATAGCTGATCTCTGTGCACATGCTGAACCTTAAGCTTCTTGATGATCATATTGAACATAGGCTTTTTTGCCTTAACCAGGCGGTAAAATTGGTTATGCCAACCTTCAAGTGAGGAGTTGGTCTTAGTTACGCCGGCTTTGACCTGCTTATAGCAGTTCCAGTTAATTGAGTTGCCGCCCTTGCAGATGCAATAATGTCCCTGTAATACACCTACCCACTGGTGCTCAAAATACTGTATGAAAGGAGAGAAGGCTTCTTGGTTCCCAAGAATGTAATTGTCATTGAGAAGCTTGTCGTAAAAAAGGTTAACCTCTTTCTTTCTGACCATGGCCAGAGCAGCAAAGCAATTGAATATTTTTCTGGCCTCCTTTGTACCATCTTTGTATACCAGCTTATTGAGGGCTGGGTTTTTCATCAGGTTCTTGTGCAGATCCTGGCGGTAGTGAAAGAAGCAGCCTTGGGGCCTGCTCCTAAATACCTTGATAAAAGTGTTGGCCTGTGCAGCCTTGAAGTCAACCATCAACATGGTATGATAAGGAAGGGACTCAGGCGTTTTTTTGGTTATGGTCTGTTGCTCTTGGGTAGCCTCTGGGCTGACCTTCTTCTTCTTGCGGCCCTTTTTCTTGGTTGGCTCTTCTTCAAGCGTAGGCAAGATGACATCCAGTTTTTGCTTGAGTATATTCAAGGCATGGATGTAAGTCTCTTCCCTTTTATTAGGGAGAAAGAAGAAGACAAAGGGGATTGTATGTTCATTGACCTGACCATGGATGGCCCAAAGCTGATAAAATAGCTTAGGACAAGAGGCAAAAGTCCCATTGGCAAACTAGGTATTGCACTTTAAAAGGCGTACAAGATCCTCTTGTGTCAAAAAGCACAAAATACGGTTTGGTGAACCTTGCCTGTTGTTGTGTAGCAGAAAGGGCTTTCCAAGCATGGTAGTCTTCTGGACTTCCAAAAGTACAAGCTCTTCAATACTTCTAGCGCTGACACCAATATTGGCATCAATTGACCGTTGATCAGTCACATACCGTTGGAGTCTGGTCTTTTCTCCAACCTCCTCTCTCTGATCCTTATTCAGGTAAAGGAGAGCATGAGTTACCAGCTCAGTTGAAGTCAAATCCTTGTTGAAAGGAATGGCTTGGCAAAGGTACCAGCGCATAAGATAGTAAAGAATCATATCAGAGCCCAAACAGTCATGCTTAATGGTGAGCTCCTTAACTTGGGTAAACCCAATTGTAGTTAATTGCGCAGGCAACCTAGACTATCACATTTGTAGTGATGGTTTGCCATTTTTTTTCTGGTCATTGCATATGAAAAGGAAGCCGTCCTTGACAAAGCCAGCACCCCCCTTCTTGGTCATAATGGGAAACAAGTCAGGAAAAATAGCTGGAACTATAAATTGCCCGTTGACGTTGCAGATATTGGCAACTGCATGTAGGTCCCACTCTAGGATAGACTCCTCCTCTGAGGCTGTGAAACCATGGTCACCAGAGTTGCTTTTGGAGACTCTTTCATTCTCATCTTCATCATTGGAGTGAATGTGCTCCTCCTGGAGATCAGAGGGGGAGTAGACAAAGGGGGAGTGGGGTGGGGTGGGGCTATCAGCCTCAGGCTTGGGGGAAGGTGTGGTGGTCTTGGCAGGCGTTTTTTCTTTAGGAGTCTGCTTGGAGAGAAAAGCCTTGGTCTTTCTTGCCTGAGCGGGAGCAGCCATGCTCTTGAGAGCCTTGGGGGTAACGTTAGTGGTAGGCTTGGGAGGCATCTAAGAGCAAATTTGCATCAGAAAAGTTCAAATTTGGGGAGAATTTTTAAAGAGAAAAATGAGAATATGATAAATATAAAAGTAGTCAATATTTTTACATGGAATTGTAGAGAAACTCTTGATTTATATATCATCAAAATTATTATGTTTTTTATTCTGTAAAAATTAAAATTTATTAGTAGCGCAAGTATGCAAAACTGTGAGTTTTGACTGAAAACTTGCAAGTGAAATGGCGTTTTCAAATTGACGTAATTGAGATGCTGTAGCTCAAAAATATAGTGTTTTTGACCATTTTTTATATTAAATTAACAAACTTCTGGTGGAGCTACCTCAAACGGGCTAAAGAGTAAAGCTTGAATATTTTTAAAACTAGCTTATACAACTGGGGTTAAAAAGTACCCAGTTGTTTAGAGGAGATAAAAAAATACATAAATGCAAAGTTTCAGACAGTTTTTTATATCTTTTATTTAATTGATATTTGGTGCTGAACTGTACTTTGTAAAAGTGGAAACAGTCAATTTGTGATGGTGTGCTCTTTATAGCGTCCTATGACACCACATGCTAAAACAGATTAATTCTTAGTGCCACATTGGTGGGCGCCACTCCTATTGGACGCTTAGTTGCTTAGTAGATTTTGTAATGGGTACATTTTGCACAACAGAAATACCCTCATTACTAAATAAAATCACTAGTAAAAGATTGTATTATTGAAACCCAAATAGCAAAGTTCACACTATGATAAGGAATGAGGCTAGCATATTAAACGTAGATTTTTGAATGACTGTTTTGCAGAGGGGTAGTACTATCAAAGTGGCACTAATTTGGGTTAATTTATTATGTAGTTTTTAAATTAATACCATATTTTATTCCCAATTAATAAGGGAAAGGCTTGGATTAATCACATAAAAGTAATATATAATGACAAAAAAAATCAAAGAACACACCGCCTTGCCATTTTAATTAAAGCTTAGGCGCCGCAGCGCCAACTAATTAAAACTTTAGGCGCCGCTTTTCAGTAGGTTGGATTTTGTCTTTACAATTTTAAATCTACTACCAATCCAAAATATCTTTTTTTGATTATAATATTGAGACTAGTGCTTAGAAATATGATTAATAATTAGATAAACATTTTGGGGATTCAAAAATAGCGCCGCGGCGGCGCTTGATGTGAAAGTAGAGCAGCGCCATGGCATCCAAAATATTTGCAAGGCGGCGCCTGGAGCTTTTTTTGAGTGGTGTGGTGGCGCTTTATGTATGATAGAGACGGCGCCGCGGCGCATGTCATTAGATATTCTGCAGTAATGATCTAAAATCTACTGCCAATTGAATATATATTTTTTATATTATAAATTTATGACAATGAGGTTGCAGTAATTCTATTCCGTGAGCTTTGTCATAATTGGCATCATTGATTTTATACTGCTAATTTATGGAGTTGGCTGCTGTAATCCTAATCTGTGAGCTCTGTCATAATTGGCATCATTGCTTGGTCAAAATTTCCAACATATCCCCCCATTTGACCAAACACTACTTTCTTTCCAAGATGAATCCCAACACCAACAACAACAGCAACACCAACATGCGCCAAGCCTACGACAAAATGATGGCTTCAATGGACAAAGCAGAGCGGCACACTTTTTGAAAAATGCCGCGCTCAGCTTGTATTGCTTTCTTGAATTGACTTTGGACCAGTGACTCACAGTTTTGCGAACAGGACTGCGCAAACACTGTGGCGGCCTCTGAGCATAGTACTGCACCAAACTCTAGTGCCAGGGATTTCCTTGACAAGAACTCCATGTTTGAGGAGCCTCTTCCTGTCAGCAATGCGCCACCCAGCGGCAATCCTTCTGGTGCTCAGCACCCATTTCCTCAATGTCTTCCTTCCACTGGCGCGCCTCCCGCTACCCCATCTGCCATGCTCTGCGCCCGCCGCAACTCCAACAATGTGGTGGTGGACTATCCCAACCTTCTTAGCAAGATTGGGATTTGCCACCATGAGGAGACAATGTACAGCTTTTTACAGGCACTACATTCCGATGAGGATGCAATGACCCCAATTTGGGCAGGAGTGTTATACCACGGCTGGTATGATGCCTCCTGTTTGGCCGCTGAGGTGCGTCTAGGGCTGCAGTCAGCTACCCTGCCCCCCAGTGAGATTTCTGCGCAACATGTGCATACCATTGCTGTCTGCAATGAGTATATTGACAAAGTGGCTCGGGTTTGGGCTCTTGAGCTTGCAGCAGATCCCAGCTTCCATCAGACCTTGGACTTGCCCATCCAAGCCAACACTAATTGTCACTTCTCTGCCACATTTGAGGCATATCTCTAATCCGTTACCATTGGCAATGCTTCCCTTTACCTTCCTTTGGCTGCCGCAACTTGCCACTTTATGTGGTATCCTCCCAAAAGTTGCCAGCCTGGCCAGCCCGGGTACACTGGTTGTTGCCTGGAGCATTACCGCTCCCTGGCTTATCAACTTTGTGCCTCCCTACCGCTATCATATTCCTACATGAAAGATGTGTTGATGGACTGCTTCACTATAGGTGCTGTGTTCTCCACTTGTAGTGGCTGGGGCCGTTTGATGCCAGTCAGTCAGATCCGCCTTCCCCTGTGCAACTGGTCTTCTATGTTGCGCAACCTCCCAGTTGGTCTGGGCCCAAATGCTGGTGATCCTGACTCACGTGCGCCAGCGTCTGGACGACAACCGCTACATGATGCCCACCCATGAGCGCCCAGTGATTACCATCCAGCGCACTGCCAAGCATCCCTGCCCCGCCAACCGCCAGTCCTCTCCTCCTGCCACGTCTTCTGCTCAGCAGTGTGGAGGCGCCTGCAACACAAGGGACTAATCCCACACAGCCTGCCTTTTATTGCAATAAACTTGCTTTGCCTATCCTCTTTTTTATTTTTTCTATTATTTTTTAGTTCTTATTTTTTATTAAATTAAGTTTTTGATTGTTGTAATTATCTTCTAAATTTAGTGCTTATGGAAATATTGTTGATTAGTGGAGTTTTTATGTTGGGGATTGAAATTTTGCGCCGCCACGGCACTAAATTTAATAGTAAGACGCCACCGTGGCATAAAAGATGTTTGCAAGGCGGCGCGGCAGCGCTTAAAGCTGGCTAGTTTTGCAGTTAAATTTGTGAAGTTTTGGTAACCTTATTTTGATAACAGACTTTTTATTTTGATTCGAGATAGTGTTTTTGTGTTGCAGTTTTTTGTGATGGCGTATTTTAGGATATTTATTAAGTGTTTTTATAATAAAAAATCTTATTTGGATAACACTCTTTTTATTTTGATTCAAGATAGTGTTTCTGTGATGCAGTTTTTTGTGATGCTGTATTAGAAACCGATATGTAAAAAATAACTATTTAATAAATTTTATTAAGTTTTTTTTTTAGTTTTGCTGATGTAAATCACGACGCCATCTTGAAAAAAATTTGAGATGGCGTTTTTGCTCTGGCGTTTTCAAATTAACATATTGCACCAATTTTTTTGCGTAAACTCACCAACTTACTGGAATATTTTTCATCCTTTTATATAAAAAGTAAGTTGTTCTAGGATGAAAATCACTCTATTAAGTTGATGAGTTCATGCAAAAGAATTTGACAATCCCACATTTTTATCTTTAGGTTCAGAATTTACAGTATCTCAAGCAAATTTAAACTAGTATACAAATTAATAAACTAATTTTTCAAAGTTAACAACATTTAAAAAAATTTAAAAAACTAAAATATAAATTAGACAAAATATTGCTTATTGAATTGCATTTAATTGTGTTTTTTTTGTTTGGGGAAGAGAAAAAATCAGAGGCAGATTTAGCTTCAAAGCAAGCTGACATGAAAGTGGTCTGACTCATGATGCTCAAGGGGACAAACTCTCTTTACAAATGGCCGAAGAGATGAGCTAATCAGAACAAAGTCAATTCGTGTCCCTGCTTTTTCAGTTAAGCCTGCCAGCTTATAAAGATGAGTAATGTCTATAACCTCATTGTTATTTTTTTCAAGAGTGTTAATAAGATTATGAAGTTTAAGGGCAGCTTGAAAAGCACAGGTTCTTTTTCTAGCTAGCTTGGCAGTTGCATAATTATCTTTTTTAACACTTGGAACACAGTTCATATCTCCAAGTGCCAGAACTAAACCTGAAAAGCTCAACGTTGCAAACCAGAGCCAAAAGCCTTATTTTCATCCCTGTCAGCTGGGGCATAGATGCATAGTATGGTGAATGTAAATATTGTATTGTAACAAACCTTTGCTTTGATAACTTGACCATCCTTGTAGACAGTTTTTTCCCCAACAAACTGTAACTTAGGGCAGTTCAGAATGATTGCAGCATAAGGCGTGAAAAATGCTTTTCCTCCAAACTGGTCTTTCCATGCCTGATCCTTAGCATTAGTCTCTTGAAGACATATTATGTTGGCACCAATTTGCTTAAGATAAGATGCAACTCTTGTTCTCTTATTAGCATCTTTAAGTCCATTTACATTGTAGGAAAGAAGTTTGACAGCATGAATACTTTGAGTATCTGATTCAATGCTTTTTGGAGTTCTAAGCATAGTTTCATATTGTTCTTAAATTTATTAAATAAAGCTTTATTTTAAATCTAAGTGCCAAAAGAGACATATTTTCCAGAGTTTTAAATGCTTTTGGTTTTAAATCAAAAAGAGAGGCAAACGCTTCCAGCCCATTTGCATAAATTTCACTGTAGGCAATAGGATTATCTGAAATTTAGATTTTTAAATAAATAAAAAATACCTTTAAAGTACTGTTTTACTAAAATAAAACATTTATTCTTATGGCTGTAAAGATTTCCAAGAAAGTTGATGACATCAGCACAAGTTTCCATTGAAGTAAATTGATTCATGCTAATTCATTAAGTTAGTAAATTTATTTTTATGTATTGCTTATATTACAGTTGCTTTATTTCTAACAAAAAAGTAAAATTAAAACTTTTGAACTACTCTATAAAATTTATAATTTAAGGCTTTGCTTTTTTTTGGAAAAGTGGTGCCAATGATGTTTAGATTAGACTTAAATCATGGTTTTAGAATTTCTACCTGACTAAGCTTAGAAAAACTGAAATTATTGGACTCTTTTTTCAATCTGAGGCCTCACAAGCCCATAGCTTTGATGCCATAATTTAGATTTTAGAAGCAGGTGCCGTTTAGAAGCCAATCACATAGTGACAAGTTTAGTTCCTTTGGCCAATCATCAAGCTGATGATTTAAATTTAATTTGATCCCCTGATGGGTTCTCAAGTTCTCAACCATATTGGCAACCACATTATAAGCCATATTAATACCAGCCAGTATCTAACAAAGATTAGCATAAGTCTCCTAGCAATTATTGAATATATCGTTTTTAATAGCTTATGTCCTCTTTTCTTAAGTTATTTCCTCACATACACGAAATTTTCCTTCTTTTTACTCCAAACTACTAGCCTTCTTCTTGTTCTTGATTTCATTATATATTTTTAAGTTTTATTAATTAAAAATTAACAACAACTGAATCAGCTTATACAAATAACTCCAAAAAGAATTGCATCCCTATTTAATAACGTTAAAAACTATTTTTCGATGTAAAATTACACTAAATTCAGTCTAATAACATTTTATTTATTTATTTTTAAGTCTCACAAGCCTTTATTTTAAATTTTAACAAGATATTAATCTGCTAAAGGTAGTAATCTATCACAAACTTGGATAAATTTCGTGACTATTGGGCGTAATTAAATTCCCTTTTTCTTAACGCCTTCTTTTTGTTCTTGATTTTGGTGCTCTTTAAGCTGAATAGTCAATTTATTGCTGAAACCTTTAGTCCTCCCACAAGAGACATTTTATTACATTTTTCACTTTTATAAATCTATATTTCCTTTTAACCTGATAGCATTGTAGTATTAATTGTATGGCTTGTTAGTTTTATTCCTTTCTAACAAGTTTAAATGACAAAAAAAGATCACAATAAGGCGCAGAATTTTTTGCAGAAAATACTTTGCCGTACCAGCTGAACGATCTGATGATTTTTTCTTCCTGGAGGTTGATTCGGCTAGGTAGTTGTAGTGGCATCCTTTTGAGTTTTATTTCAATTGGAGTGATTTATTTATTTAGAATGTTTCTATAGCATCATGCAAAAAAAGGCTTGGTAGAGTCGTCTGCAACACGATAACTTGGCTTGGGCGCTTTTATCTTCTCTTTTTCCGCTTACAGAAGGTGCTAGTGGGATTCTTGCTGAGAAAATGTGGCTTCCACTAGCCGCTTTAATTGGAGGCAGCGCCGATATTTTATTGCCATAAAATCAGAACTTTCAATAAAATTGTAAGCTTTTGCTTTTAATAGATATTATACCCAGCAGCTGTTTCGTACTATTTTATCTTACAATTTCCATTACATTTCTTACTACATCCTTCCCTTTAAGCAGTCACCAAGCAAAACATTGTTTTTATATAGTTTGCATTGTCTTTAAATGTGACTTCCAGAGCTCGAAATATTTTGGGCAGGTCTCCAGGCTCAGCCGCGTGTGGCTGAAGAAATTCAAGCTTTTTTAGAGCTCTTATAATCATCTACAAAGTGATTCATGGAGGGCATCCAACGATGAAGTACAGTAACCTGCATAAGTAATGGGTTAACAGTATTTTTTAAGATAAAGAAAGATTTTACAAATTGAAAATGAGTAAAATTAGCATGAAAAGATGCACTGCAAAATTTTACACAAGGCTGTAATAAAAATATGCAAAAATAAATAAGAGTGAAACAAAAATAAAACAAAATCAAAAATATACATATTTATTATCATATTTAGATAACTTACAATATTGAATATCTCAAGTACTTAGTACTTTGTTGGTCTCCTTTTGGTTGGATAACTGAGCAAGTCTTCAAAGGCACTGAGTGGACAAGATTTTTGAGAGTTTCCATAGGAATTGCCTCCCATGCTTTAGCCACTCCAAATTTTAGATCCAATAGGGATTGTTTGGAGTCTTCTGGCAAATTAGACTTAATGACATCCCAAAGATGTTCAATAGGACTTAAGTCTGGGCTTTGAGGAGGCCAATCCAAACAAATAATGTGTTTATAATCCAAATATTTCTTAATAATCTTGGCCTTGTGGATAGTGACGTTATCTTGCATAAAGATATAATTGGCTGGATCTTGCAGATCCCTTATAAAACAACAGAGATTCCAATCAAGGACTCTTTTGTAGACAACAGCATCCATCTTCCCAGTGAGTGGCTGGATCTCTTCTCTTGTATTGGCTGTAAAACAACCCAAAACATAACACTCATATGCTTATCTTTAACAGTACCTTTTAAACAGCAGAGCTTTAGTGATTCTCCTGATTTCCAGTAGCAAGTTTTGGGTCTCTGAGATCCACTGAGAAGTACTTTGGTCTCAACAGGCCAAATAGCCTAGTCCCAGAAAGATATAAGGTGATTAATACATCAACAAGCAAAGGCCAATCTTTTAATCATATTTTCTGAAGTAATAAAGGATTTTTTCTTGCAACATGCCCAAATAACCCTTGATCATGTAGTTTTATATGTACAGTAGTCTCAGAAAATTCAACTTCTAAGGAGTTTTTGTACATTTGCTTAATTTGTTTGGCTGATAAAAAGCAATTTATTAAAACCTTTCTAATTACCAATTGATCATTTTTCTCACTAGCTTTTTTAGGGCAACCTGATATTGGAAAATTCTTCACTGAGTTAGCTTTTTGGTGCTGTAGGTAAATTCCTTGGGCAGCTTCAGCACCAATCTTAAGTTTGTTGCTTATTTTCTATAATATAACCCCATATCTTTTGCTAGGATAACTTGACCAAAAGTATACTCATGTATTTCTTTTGTTATAGCCATCTTTTTTGGTCAAAAGATTCTCTAACCTCAATTTTATTATATAGGTAAGTTTGATAAGATGGCTCTGTTTCATAAGCATTTTATGAGCTTAACTCTTATATAGATCAAAAGGCTATAATAGTGTTGATTTTCAATTTTACTTTATATTTGTTTCACTTTTATTTATTTTTGCATATTTTTGTTAAAGCATTGTGTAAAATTTTGCGGTGCATCTTTTCATGCTAATTTTACTCATTTTCAATTTGTAAAATCTTTCTTTATCTTAAAAAATACTGTTGACCCATTACTTATGCAGGTTACTGTATATTTAAGTACCGTCTTTGAACACTAATAAAATTTAGTTTCCACCAAAAATGATAAAGTATATTTACTATTACAAGCTCGTTGAAGATTTGATTGTTTCCTTTTTACTTTGATTCTTGCTAACTTTTTAGGTGTTTAATGACACTTTTTCTGAAATGAATTGCATTCAAGGGATTTGGCTGTGTTGTACAGACCAGCATTATCTTTGGCTGTGGAGGACTCATTATATGAGGATGTGTTACCATATTTTGAAAAAACTGAACTTTTATTGGAGCCATAGCCAATGAACTCAAGTTTCAATACAAAGACTATGTTAGTTTATGTGGTATTGCTGATTCTAACACAGGCTATAAATTAAGACGGGCTTATTGCTTTATCAGAAACATAAAAGGAATTTCATTGACAGGTATTCTGGTTGCTCAGAGGATCTTCTACCAACAAATGTAAAAAAATTGCCTGGTACAACAATGGGAAAGCCTCATGCTATTTATACCTTTATTAATTCAATAAACACAGTTTTGTATCTTTCAGGAAAGTTTAAAAATCTCACAATTCTCTCTGAGAAAACTATCATGCTCTTCATTGTTCATTAAGATGTTGTTACTATAAATGCTCTCAAATTTGTTATCTTGTCTCTCATTGCAATTACTTAGCTCTCAGCTGATTTGTCATTGTTGGGTGCCAATGATGACAGTAACCACTCAATAAGCCCATTTTTAACCCAACACTACAACCTCCTGCACTTATTCATACCCCACATCCGATCTTTCCTCTGAATAAAAGCACAACTATTAACACCTTCAACAGGAGGAATAGCAGAGAGCTATGAAAAAGTAATAGCAACTTGAGCTCAGACATTTAAATCAACAATAAGCCTAAAAAAACAGATAAAAATGTGACAAACAAGAAGACCTTGAGTGTTTAAGACAAGGTTAACACTAATGCCAAGTTCAGAGATGCTTTTTGGAGTTAGAATAAAAAGTATTTATACTTTAAGCATAGTGTGTGTTGTTCACACTTAAACAACAAACAGAGTAATTTGTGCAATTGAAAAGTGAATTAAAGCTCTATAACTATCAGCTTCTAACATATTTCCAAATAATCAAATCTCAAGAAAAACTAGTTAATCTTTAGAAACCTAAATAAAAGGTGATTACCAAAATATATGTACAGCTACATCAAAACATCTCGGTTTACTAGCCAAATAAAGACAACCCTTATTTAAATTGAATCAATCCAGAAAACCTAAGTGCTATAAAATATATGCATCAAGAGTCACAGCATTGTGTTTAAAAAACTACTATAATTTTAAGTAAACATGATTAAAGTGTGCTAAATTGGATTACAATTAGAATGTTTATCATAAAAAAGTTGCTCACTTGCAACAAAAAATTAAGATAGGCTGTAGACAACTCCAAGAACTTGGACAATCTTGTGAAGCTCTGATGTATGTACTAGTTAAAAGATAAGAGTAAAAATAATTTCAGCTGAAAAGATTGTTGCTTTAGCTAAAAATGTGCTTATTAAAGCTACTAATGTTATAATTCATCATAATTATAGTTTTGAGCTGTTAATGATAGCCTTAAAAAAAGTACTGCAAATTCAGAACCTAATAGTAGAAATGTGGGATTGTCAAATCCTGGGTCCAAATTTTGAATCACATTTGTGGGTTGGCCTTTTTATATTTAAATTAAATTCTTTTATTGTTATTCAAATATTTCAAATAAGGAATCTTATAGACACTTTGAAAACTTCAAACCAAGCTGTACATTTTAAGTGGACAAAATAAGTTAACTAGAATCAGATTTGAAGCATTTGAATCCATCAACCATTTTCATTAAGTTTACTATGCTTTTTGGAATTGCGGGATTGTCAAATCCAAGAACCAAATTTAAAATTGCTTTTGAATGCCACTAGTAAACTCAAATAATAATTGCAAAAACTGATATTAACTTTTAATATACATTAAGCATACTAGGAAACATCATCCCAAATCAAGAAGCTCCACCATGACTAAAATCAAACTAAAAATTCAATCTTGCTAACCATGTTTAGACATAAAATTTGATTAAACTTTAAAATTGTCTAAACCCAGAAATGATACAATATCATACTTTAAAATCATGGATATAGAAATTTTGTTACTATTCAAGGCTAAATCAAGGGAAAACAACAACTCAAATCTAAACTAAAAATCTAAATAAATCACACATTGAATCTAAAATATATTTTTATTTTATTTTTATGAACATACTATCTGTGATTATCCACATGTTAGGCAGTTTTACAGGAGGGGGCTAATGTTGGCCAAGAAGAGAATGATGACCTAGGGTAGGTAAATATTATTGGTTTGTTGATATGTCTAGCTCTTATGAATGAGGATCAGTGGTCTGGGTATGGAAACAAGACTGAGGTGGCCCCTGAATAATGATATGAAATCTTAGAAAAGTTATGGCAAACTACAGAAGAATGTGCTGTCAAAGCACTGTGATCCTGGTGCCAACTGCATGGGGAGTTCAGTTGAATAGCTTTACCTAGGATGGGATAAGCTCTCTCTTTCTATGACTTACTGATAGCTTTGAGAAGATCTTAAAGTTACTAGGCAAGAATTGTTATGCCCAGAATCATTGTCAAGATGACTGACTAGAGAAAAAGCTGCAAAACTTCATGAATTGGAGGTTTCTGGAAGGTAAAGTTAGTTACTCTGCGCCTGAAAGCTCAAGCTAGCCACTTGAGTGAGTAAAACAGTGGCAAGACATGAGAAGTGTCTATTGCTGATGAACTAAAGTGTAGGTCACTGATGTGGGTCAAGTCTAAGTTGATTTTCTTGTGAAAACTTATTGTCTGAGTCTGTGATGCTGACTGATAAGAACTATAATGATAGAGAAGCTCATATTAAAGGCATTTTTAAAGGCTTCAGAAGTGGCTTAATAGCTGCGTGGAATTCCATACATAGAGAAAAAGTTGGGAACAGAGCAAAGTGGTCCGGAGAAATGAGCCAAGGTTTTTCTGAATTGATTTGCCAAGGTGGAAAGAAGTGGAATATTTTGCTTTGGTTTAGTAGTAAAATCAAGATGAAATGTTGATGAAATTGTGAGTAAGAGTTTTATTTATTAAATTCCTAGAATAGAAAAAGATATGTGGCTATGAGAGCTGAACACAAAGCTGTTTTGGTGGGACATTTCTCTTGGACTTTACTATATTAGTAAATAAATTAAGAAATTGTTGAAGAGGACCAAATAGAATTATTTAAATAGTATTCTGCTATTTAATCTAGTTAAGGTTGAATGCAGGGAAGACTAGTTCTTTAACAGTGAACTGCTTAACGCTTTGGTGCACAAAAAGTTGATGCTTTGAGCGGTTTGAGTAGTGGAAATGAATTTCCTAGTTAGATTGCAGTGGAATTTCAGAAATGGTCTAGTTTTGCACTCTACAATCATTGGTTGAGCTCTGGAATTTTTCTGATGAATATGATTAGTTTAAAACCAAAAGCTTAAATTATAAGCAAGAAAACAGTGAATCAATACTTTAAGCATTTGAGAAGTAAGTGTGTAAGCTTATTTTATTATAGGGAAAAGTGAGCGCCAATAGTTTAAACTTTTGAAAAAAGCCATTATGAAGGAGAAAACGTTGGGAAAAGAACACTATAAGAAAGAGGCTAGCCAAAAAGTTGACAAGGCTTTTTGGAAATCTATTGATCACAAGCAGAAGCTTTGTTGGGCGTTTAATCTACACCTTGATGGCTACACATCTGGTTGATTTAAAGTAACCAGATAACTTATAAAGTGTTAAGAAGTCCTATATAAAGAATTAGGTAATCAAAAAGACTCCAAACCAGTGGCAAATCAGAAGGTTTTTAAGGGAATCTTTCTTTTATTAATAAAAACTATCTTAACTTATATTCTCTCTTTTTGTAAAAGAAAACTCCCCTAGTGATAGTGATTTTGGAGCTGATAAAGAGGATAAGAAGAGGCAGAACTTTAGTCTATTCACTCATAAAAAACTTCTGGTTGAGGGCATGCTAAGTCCCTTTTGGAGTGTTTAGATAATTAAATTTTGCCCTTTTTGTAAAACAAGTATCTCTGAGAATGACAACCCCAAACCAGCTGGTCCCTGGCTTTGAACCAGGACACATCTTGATGGCCTCCTAGAAGCTAGAGTTCCACACTATCCCATTCCCAACCAGCTCCTGCAATAGGCAACAGGGAAGCCTGTTCATGAGAACGCCTCCAAGGGTCCAAGAATAAATCTAGAACACAAATTGAGAAAGTCTATATTGATTCACAGGCCTCCAAAGGTGTTAGATCCAGCACCAGCCAACCACCTCCTGCATCATAAGCCAGAAACAGCAGCTTTAATTCTAGACATAAGTCACCCTCAATGTGAGAGAGGGGGCTAAACTAACTAAGTTTGGCTCCCATCCCGGTGAAACAAACCACCAGGATGCAGCCCAGTGGAGAACTGGGACTGTCGCTCAAAGGGGGGGCCATAGGGAGGACACAGGGATAACTGAGGGAAATAGGCATTCAGTCCCATCAGCACCAGACCAGTGAGCAACCAGGGCGTACAAGTGGCAGTGGGAGGAGACAACACAGGAGCGCGCAGGGGCACTGAATCCTTCTTCCCAAAATCAGGAAGGGAGGGCATTGGCAGCCCCTTGTCCGCAGGAGTAAAGGAGGCATGATTGACATCATCCAAATCCAGGTCATCACAAGTCAAGCTCTTCACCACAGCCTCCCCAGAGAACAGAAGGCCATTTGGGAGGTTTAGGAGACTGGAGGGGTCCTCACTCACGAGCCAAGCAGAAGAGGTGATTTTAACCCATAAGTCTGGCAAGGTTGACCATAGGAGCAACACAAATGGGGCCAAGGAAAATACAACAAATTTCAGGACTGGGAGTATCATATTAATGATCCCTGAAAAATTTGGAGAAAGTTGGTATAGTTTTTGGAAGGAAAGCAATAAAATTATAAGCTACAGGGGCAGCCACAAGCAAAGGACAAAAGGAACTAGCAGAGTGGGCCCAGGTAGCTTGGGCGTAAACGCAGGAGCCTTGAATCAACAGAAAAGGCAAAACCAGGTTCAAAAACAATGAATTTAAAGAAAAATTCAAAATAATAATAGTAATTATAGTGAAATTTAAATTCAATTTTGAGTTTGAATTGGTTTTCAAAAGCAAAAACAAAAGGAGGCAACACCTATACACTGGGGCCTCTCTAAGGAGTCCAGAGGAGTTCCTGGGTTTGAAACCGGGGTGTATAAGGTAAGAATTCTGAAAACCACTAACACTTTAAACTTAGATGAATGGAACCAGAAGGAGAGTCTCAAAACAGCCAAAGTAATAAGAAAAGATAGGGTGCAACCAAAGTTCAAAACTTTTAATAAAATTGACAATTGACAAGCAGGGGACACAAAGTCCCCTGGTATTGTAAAAAGGGGATGAGTTGCTGGGGGGGGGTAATGTCAAAACTGCAGGCTCAACCCGCCAGCAAGGTTCCAACCAAGCAGGTTTGTGACCCACAATCCGATTACCCAGTCACTTGAAGCCAGACTAGGAAGTCAACTCAAATTACCAAATCTATCAACTTGAACAGATGATGATGCTTCACGGTGGATATCTCAATTTAGCGCTTGACTCATTATCAGGATCAAGCCACCCCCTCTTCCATCCAGCCGTGTGATCACCAATCATGTTTCTTCTATCCATTGATTCACAATAGCTATATAATCACTATCTCACAATAAAGATTATTATCTATCTTCTAAATATTTTTCCCGTGTAACTCTGCTAAAACAGCACAGTTACGACAGTAATCACATGACCAACTTAACTTGCATCCAATTGGCTGGAAGAGAAATTTTGATGATCAAGGCCAGGAGCACTGGAAGGTTTCATACTAATTTCCACGGAACCACCTGATTGTCTGGAAGGCAACTCAACTAGCTCAGGTTCATTTAACTTTCTGGTCATAGATGTGGCCCCATTTGATTGGGTGTCTCTGATTGTTTTTAAGAGAGGGCAATACCAAGCTAATAAATAGTCCAAATTAACCAGCGTTTCTTCCCAGGCTGGGGCAACCAAAGCCGGGGGTTCTGCGGGGTATGCCACCACAAATCTTTCATTCACAGTGTGAGCTAAATCTTTGAGTGAATTAAGTGGTTTAGCTGGACTTTGAGCGGTCTTTTTTGTGCAACAAGGAAAGGCAGTCCTATCCAAAGCCAAAGGGGGCAGTGAATTTACATTATTCTTCCCTTTTTCCTGAGGCCAGATTCCACCCTGGGGTAGCATGGCCACTGAGAAGTTCTTGTGGGCTTTAGGGATCTTGAGCGCCAGGAGTGAATTGGGGGGCCAAGTGCTGTGGGGTTATTCCTGTGAAACTCTTGCACCAGATCCCAATAATTTCCGTAGTCCAAAGAGCTTACCCAACTGTTGTCATAAGAGGGATACCCCTTCCAAGATACACAATATTGTAGGGACTTGCGGATCCTATGTGAGGCTACTATGGCTTCCACCTCATACTCAGGAGATCCATCCATCAAGGTGGATCAGGCGTGCTGGGAAGGTCTCCCTCAAAAGGAGACAGACAACAGGCATTGAAGGTACTGTGAATCTGATAGGAGGGGGGAGATCCAACACAAAAGCACCATTACCCTTGTCCTCCAAGACCTTGAAGGGGCCCAATCTCTTTGGAGCAAACTTTCTTGAAGGGACCTTCATTTGGATATTGGTAGCGTCCAACATCACAAGTGAGCCCACTGGGTAATGGGGAGCAGGACGCCTGTTCTTATCTGCCACTTTCTTGTACGCCTCAATGGACTTGGTTAGAGTCCCTTGGACTTTGAGGTGGATGGCCTTGAGGTGAGCCGCCATGTCTGCAGCGGCTGGGACACTTGCCTGGAGCAAGGGGCCTATCACAAATGCTGGAGAAACCCCCAGAGTAGCCTGGAACAGAGACACCCCTGTGGAGGCATGCATAGTGTTGTTTTAAGCAAACTGGGCTAATGGAAGGTTGTCGGACCAGGAGTCCATGGAGGCATTTGTGTAACAGCGCAGATGCTGCTCCATGGTTTGGTTGACTATTTCTGTTTGCCCATCTGACTGAGGATGAAGGGAGGTGGACCTGCATGGCTTAATGTTTAGAATCCCCAGCAGGGACTCCCAGAACATGGATGTGAACTGGGGGCCTCAGTTGCTGATGATCTCCTGCGGTAAGCCAAAGTTGGAGAAGATGTGTTTCACAAACAAGTTTGCTATTCCTACTGAGTCCAGGGTGGTCAGGCATGGGATGAAGACTGAATATTTGGCAAAGCAATCAACTGCCACCATGATGGAGTCAAAGCCTCCTGACAGGGGGAGAGCTACCACAAAATCCACCAAGATGGATGACCACGGACCTTGGGACTGCTGCAGGGGGTGGAGAAGACCATTTTTCCCTGAACAGTCCGGTTTATAGCGGGCACAAGTAACACACTTCTTAATCCAGGGGCCTACTGCCTTAGTTATCCCAACCCAGCTGTAAGTACGCCTGATGAGCTCAAGCAGCTTCTTTGTGCCAGGATGACCAAACAGGGGGGATAACTGAGGGAAATAGGCATTCAGTCCCATCAGCACCAGACCAGTGAGCAACCAGGGCGTACAAGTGGCAGTGGGAGGAGACAACACAGGAGCGCGCAGGGGCACTGAATCCTTCTTCCCAAAATCAGGAAGGGAGGGCATTGGCAGCCCCTTGTCCGCAGGAGTAAAGGAGGCATGATTGACATCATCCAAATCCAGGTCATCACAAGTCAAGCTCTTCACCACAGCCTCCCCAGAGAACAGAAGGCCATTTGGGAGGTTTAGGAGACTGGAGGGGTCCTCACTCACGAGCCAAGCAGAAGAGGTGATTTTAACCCATAAGTCTGGCAAGGTTGACCATAGGAGCAACACAAATGGGGCCAAGGAAAATACAACAAATTTCAGGACTGGGAGTATCATATTAATGATCCCTGAAAAATTTGGAGAAAGTTGGTATAGTTTTTGGAAGGAAAGCAATAAAATTATAAGCTACAGGGGCAGCCACAAGCAAAGGACAAAATGAACTAGCAGAGTGGGCCCAGGTAGCTTGGGCGTAAACGCAGGAGCCTTGAATCAACAGAAAAGGCAAAACCAGGTCTGAAAACAATGAATTTAAAGAAAAATTCAAAATAATAATAGTAATTATATTGAAATTTAAATTGAATTTTGAGTTTGAATTGGTTTTTGAAAGCAAAAACAAAAGAAGGCAACACCTATACGCTGGGGCCTCTCTAGAGGAGTCCAGAGGAGTTCCTGGGTTCAAAACCAGGGTGTATAAGGTAAGAGTTCCAAAAACCAATAACACTTTAAAATTAGATGAATGGAACCAGAAGGAGAGTCCCAAAACAGCCAAAGTAATAAGAAAAGATAGGGTGCAACCAAAGTTCAAAACTTTTAATAAAATTGACAATTGACAAGCAGGGGACACAAAGTCCCCTGGCATTGTAAAAAGGGGGTGAGTTGCTGGGGGATAATCACATGACCAACTTAACTTGCATCCAATTGGCTGGAAGAGAAATTTTGATGATCAAGGCCAGGAGCACTGGAAGGTTTCAAACTAATTTCTGCGGAACCACCTGATTGTCTGGAAGGCAACTCAACTAGCTCAGGTTCATTTAACTTTCTGGTCATAGATGTGGCCCCATTTGATTGGGTGTCTCTGATTGTTTTTAAGAGAGGGCAATACCAAGCTAATAAATAGTCCAAATTAACCAGTGTTTCTTCCCAGGCTTAGGCAACCAAAGCCAGGGGTTCTGCAGGGTATGCCACCACAAATCTTTTATCCACAGTGTGAGCTAAATCTTTGAGTGAATTAAGTGGTTTAGCTGGACTTTGAGCGGTCTTTTTTGTGCAACAAGGAAAGACAGTCCTATTCAAAGCCAAAGGGGGCAGTGAATTTACACTCAAGGCCTGTCACCAAAGTCTCCAATACCAAGGTCATTTAGAACAATGAGGTTACATACATCCCCACTATGTACCAAGTTGTGATAGCCCTGTACACTGGATCCCAGAGTTGCTTTCAGGGCTCAGAATGGGCCAGACAAAGCCCTATGTTGTATAGGTTCAACGCCTGCAATCAAGCAATTGCGCAACCAAACAATCACATTATTGATCACACAGATTAACCAAAAGGAAACTTTAATTCTAAGTGGGGAATTAAAACTTGGTCAAGGCCAAGCCTGAGGGCAAATGGAAACCGTCCCAAAGCTAAGCAAAAAAGATTTTAATTGGCCCACACCTTCTGAAACCCAGGAATGGGGACCTGGGTTGCCAAATGGCCCAAAATTTCCCTGCCAGCTTCCCCAGGGCAAAAATAATGAAAGGATCTATCTAACTGGAAAATCAGGAGTCACCAATGGAACCCAACTTGAGAATAATTCATTGACAGACAATAAGGAGTTGTCAGTAAGTCCAATTGCAGTTTCCCAGCAGAATATATCTGGGAACACTGGCATCCCCTTTCTTTGTTGACATCTTCATTTAATAAAATTTTGTTGGTTAATGCACACTGAGCATTTATACTTTGCAGGGGTTTATTAAATTATCAAAAAATTTATACTGCTGGTGCTTTCAAACAGAGAGTACCTCCAGTACCAATGCCAGCACTGGGAAACAGAGCAACTTCTAGCTGCCTCCAACCAACCACTGCCAGCCTTTGCCCCATCTCCTGGAGTGCTGTACCAAGAAATAATTCCTGCTCTTGCACCACGTCTCTTCTTTCCTGGTGTTCCTCTGCTTCAAAAACTTGCCCAGCCAAGCCTGACCATAGCGCCGCCACAGGAGAACTTCCTATTGTTCCTTCTGCTTCATCATATGATTACATTAAGCTTGGGTTCGCCTACTTGACCATGCTGGGGCTCACTGAGCAAGTGATACCCCACATGGGAGTGTGGCGTCCTTGGGCCACAGCTACCAATTATGTGATGTGTATGGCCCCCGTCATCTACTAGGCCTTCCAGGCTTGACCTTTCCCCTTGAACAAAGGTTCCCATGGGAGCCACCCAGGCCATGACAGTTGCCAGTTCCTGCCCCATGTTTTTGATACCTCCTATGAGCCCTTTGTCACCACTGAAGAGCCATCTGTTCCTGTGGTGTATTAAACAATTGAGGGTGCCACTGCAGGCAAGAGTGATACCACCTTCTGTCACAGTAGTTTCCAAAATGTCAGATATTGTCTGTCCTAGTTGGAAAGCCAAGAAATTGGGTAAACAGTTAACCAAGTTGACAGATTTAAATCAAACTGTTGACCAAAAATAGGTTACTTCTGCTCCAGTTTGTCAGCATAATTCAATTTCTCAGAGAAAGTTGACACTGATAAATATACGTAATCTGAGCACCACCTGCTACAACCTTATTTTTCAGAATGTGTACCAAAAATTAATCATTCAAGAGTTTTTTGTGTGCCAGACAAGGTATTCTTTGAATAACAAAAAAGAATAGGAGTCATGGATCCAGGTGGTATTGTTTAGTTGTTAAATTTGGTACATATAAAAAAATCTTCACTGTTTAACTCTAAGAGTTTAGTCTCCCTAATTTACTCAATAAATCAAATTATTTCCTGGTATAAATTTATTTTAAAATGCATCCTGTAGTTGGTCTACTCTGCTACATTCCGTATAACTTGATCTTGAGTTAGATTATCACTGGAAGATGGGCCCTGCCTTGGGCTTGTTGGTGTTGGTGCCCCCTAATGTTACCCCAATGCCTCCTTATCTTGGCATCTTTCCTAAAAAATATTAGTCTGATACTATGGCCACTTCCCAATGTTCAGAATTCTATTCAGAGGATTCTCTTATTCTGTTGCAGGCCATTTATTATCAGGAAACCAACCTTGGGCAGCCGTCCTGTTGTTTTTGAGGAACAAATAGGCTGCAGGTTTTGCAGGCAGGGCCCACCACAAGATTGGAGCTAACTTAAAAAGGTACAAGAAGGACTTCCCTACCCAGGACCAGCAGCCAGGATTATGGTGTCAATCACCCCAGAGAGGATGATGTACATAATTCTAAATAGATTGTTGGAGTAGTCCATGAGAAGTTTGGACACTGACACAGGCATGGGTTTAGGGGTGATTGGTGGTTTCATGTTCAATTGATAGGCAGACAAGAGGTTGTACTTGTATCTGAAAAGGATGGGCTTGGTATAATGCCAAGGGTCTTGTCTATTATATCTTACTCGCCAATTCAGCTAGGTCAGGGGATCTTTTTTATGTGTATTATAAAGGATAAAATTCTTAAATTCAGGCTTTAAAGAGTACTTTGTAAAGTAAACAGGACCAAATGGGGCACCTGGTGGACAATAAACTGTGGGCAGAGGGGCAGGCAAGCCGGAAGAATTTGAACTGAGTTGGTAAATAGCAAAGATAAAATAGGGCAGTCATTGAGGAAACCAGTAACTCATAGCCTTTTATTTAAAATGGCAATAAATCCTTAGTGCAGGATCTATGGGTCTATATATTATCCCACTGCTAAACTTTACATTTACCATGGGGGTTCATCATAGGATTGGGAAATATGAGGTCAGGTGATCAGGATTGCTGGGTTTCAGAGTGGCAAAATGGCACTGTTGCTGGGCCATTGCTCATTAGCTGGTTCCTCAAGAAGGATTGCTCAACTCTTCTGTTCTTGATTCATAGTCACAGAGGCAGCCTTTAGGCTCACACTTTTCTCAGGTGGTTATTCTTGATTGGCTACCAGGTTAGACTTAAAACTCATAAAGCTAATGATAGAAATTTATTTGCCTTTATTAGGGAATTTGTCTATTATCTCATTGGGCAGTGTGGTTTTCAAGTTTTCACTGGGATATTCATCTTTAAAAGCATTTGTAGCCTCAGCTTAAGGGGGCTTGATCCCAACAAAACACAGGCAGCCGGCCTTCTGGTCCTTGGAGCTGGCAGCTTGCAAGTATCCAGGATCAGGGTTCAAAACCCACTCTTAGACCTGGGTTTTGATAGAAGTAAATTGTCAATCTTGAAATTTATTTAGGACTACTTTAGTTGGGTTTAATCATCCTATTAACTCCTAGTGTATCCTTTGGAAATTTCACTAAATGGTATTTGAAGCTTTAGTGGTAGCTAATCATCAACTCTTTATGGATTTGGATTCTTATTTCTCACCATCTGGATAAATTTTCATACTACCCAGCAATTTCTGTCACACCTTCTACACAAAGGTCCCTATCCTGTGTGCTGAGCCCAATAGCTTGAATGTTGAGGTAATCACCAAGAGCAGGTGTCAGTTAATGAATATTGAGTGTGAAGCTCTCCTCAATTGCCTAAACAAAGGAATGTCAGTTCAGGGTATCACATCCTGATTTGATGTCACAGCCAGATATATTGGCAACCTCAACACAAAATACAGCGACACCGGTTGGATTGCAGAATCTACCAGGGCAAAAAAACAGCCCAAACTACTATAAACCACTCACATTGATGCAATCAAATAGTGGGTAGCCAAGGATTGCCACCTGAATCCTCTCTCTGTCTAATCAATGCTTGCCACGGAGTTTGGGCTTTTTGTTTCCAAAACCCTTGTCTACAAAACAATGGTTGATTTGGGCTTCTCATGAAAATTATTAGGTGTTTCCCTGTATAACAGAAACAGCAATAAGACAATTGAGAATCATATATCTACACTGAAATCTATTCAGCCCTAAAGCAGACTGAGAATGTTTAGTTATTCTATATAAATTAATCTTTGTTTTCCTCATACTCAGAGTTAGGAATGAGTGGGTCAAGAAAGTGTCAAAGAATGATTTAGCATGGTGTGCAAAATATCAGGTCCCAAAAATATTACATGGTAACAATTTTTGGTCTCACAGTTTAGAACAATACCAGTTGATTGAGAGTTCTCAAAATAGCAGCACACTCCCTGATTTAATTAAAGCTTTCAAGGAATACTTATGAATATTTTATCATGACATAACTAACATTTTTGTGCTTGATAATGTTGGGCTCCACAAAGTGAATTTGGCTGTGTCTGAGTTCCCACTGATTGACATAAACAACCACTCCTTCAGTCACAGCCTCTCTGAATTCCCAATGAGACTCATTTTCCTCCTGCCATATTCTTCATTTCTGAATCTTGATGATAAGTCATTTGGATGGATTAATAATATGGCAAAAAATGCCTCCCACAGGGTATGGAAGATCTATTCAATATTCTTGAAGTCAGTCAATTCTTGATGCCACCTGATGTGGTGGCAGATTTTTACAAGCACTCTGAATCCTTCCTCCCCAAAGCTCTTGCTTTCAACCTAATCAAATAAAAGTGTATTCATGGCTTTAATTATTTTATAAATTTATATTTTTTATTTTTAATGAGACTTGAAAGTAGTCTTTAATGTTATAATAACTTGATGTTATTTTTTATTACAGATATTAAAAACTTTGGATTTTAGTTAGATAAATACTGTAGATTCAGAGCCTGTTGGGAAAAATGCAGGATTGTCAAATTCTTTTGCATGAACTCACCAACTTGATGGAGTAATTTCTATCCCATAACAACTTACTTTTTTATATAAAATGATGAAAATTATTCCAGTAAGTTGGTGAGTTTATGCAAAAGAATTTGACAATACCGCATTTTTCCCAACAGTTTTGAATATAAAGTAAATATATTAGATTTAGAGACAAGTATTTTTATTATAATTCACCAAATATTGTATAAAGCATAGTGGTAACAACAAAATAAAAACTATCAAAATAAATAAGATTAATTTTATTTAAGTAAATGTGAACCCTTTATTTACATGATGCATATTAATTTTAAAACCACAAATCTGAACCTATTTGCCATCAGAAGATCCATCTTTATTTAGTGCCATCAGTTTCACTCTATATGAAAACCAATTATGTTTACTTATTTTTAATAATTATTACCTATGACGTGTGTTAAAATTGACTCAAGCTATTTATAAAACCATATTCAAAAGGAAATATTTCAAATTCTAAACAAGTCAATGAAAAAACATATAATTTAGTGAAGGGTCTGCATTGGTTAAAGCAGGTTCATTTTCATTTAAATCTTTAGTATTAGAACCTGGAGTTGAATTATACAATTAAACCAAAAAACTTTTAAGCCCTATAGTTTTAAATGACTAGTGCTTAATTTTATATTAAATACTTTATTGATATCAAAATAATCATATATTACTATACTAATTCAAAAAATAAATAAAATAAAATTTGCAAAGGAAAAAGTTTAATACAGGAATGCAAATGCAAGGAATAGTGAGTTATTTGGGGGAATTATACCCCAAATATTGTTGCTACAATTGCTTCTAATTGAGACCACATGCTCTTATGTATGTTCTTGGATTATTCTTGCACCAGTTGCAAGTGGGGTGGCGCTCATCATCCTGTTGGTGGCAGAGTGTTTGATAAAATATAATACAAAGATAAAATTGATGAAAAGGTTCTTCTCAGGAGGTAAGTAATAGCCATAGACCAAATTTAATGTGAAACAGTTTTAGAAGACATGCTCCATGGTTCAGTATCCTCACAGTTTATTCTGCTTTTCTCATACTAGGGGTCAGACATTGATTTTTGCCAGAACATCTTCCAGTTTCTTCAGATTTTTTCACAAGTGACAGTAATTTATTACTGATCCACAAGTTGGAATCCCTTTCCTGGGATTTTAACCCTAAACCCCTGCGGGCTGGCAGCTCACAGGCCCTGCTTCCTGGCTGCCAGCATTTTTTTGGGCTCAAGTCTGAAGGGGATTTGACTTTGGGGAAACCTCTGAGGCCTGCCTGTGAAGCGCCTTCCACAATTGAACCCTGATCTATAAAGAATCTATCTGGTTCAGCAAATAAGAGCGCAGACCCAAACATTAATCCCATGATCACCTGGGCTGCTGCCAATGGGGTGCCAGTTGAATTACCCCAAGACCAAGGCCCACAAAATACTGACAAATTCAATGTCTTGAAAAGTTGATTTGAGATTTCCTGCCCTGGCCCAGTCAATAAAGAATCAATGGAGTTGAACACCCCAAAGAGCACAAACCTTGGTAAATGCTACCACCTGGGCCACAAGAAATTGCAAAGTTTTTCCCTATGACCAATGAGTATACTTATACCCTGGAGTTGTCAGGAAGTGGCTCATTGTCATTCTTTCAATAAAAGTGTTATGAAGTTCTAGTTCTTGCAGGTTATCTCTCACCTCATTTTAGCACTTTACCATATACAGTTTGGTTTCTCCAGCTCTGTCTCCTTCATCAAATAACCCCAAGAAACTGTGGACAAGCTGCCCAAATTATATTATCCTCCAGGAGCTCCATACAACCCAGTTCATTTTATAGAATACCCTCCAAACCCATAATACTAGGAGTTTATCCTTAAGGAAATCCTCATCTACAATCCTGAAGCCCAAACCAGTAAACCTGAACTCATTGGACAAGAAGGAACCTGGTTCAACAAACAGCCACTACTATTCCAACACAAGTACAGCTACTTGCTTGTGTATCTTGTACTTATGACTCCTCTCCTGACCCTGCAGCCCAACTGCCCACAAGAATCAGTGGAAGTCAAATAATCTACTTCCACTCAGATATTTGGTGTTCTGTACATCACCCTTACAGGCCTAATTGATTCTATGGCGCCCTGTGGGGTTCCTGGTCACCAGTCCCCAAAGTGTGTCCTGGGTTGTAGCCAGGGACCGGCTTGGAGGAGTCGTCATTCTCCAACAGTGGTGAATGGTTGGTGAAGAGCTTATACTTGGCCTGCATAAGAGCAAACTCCTCCAGTACCTTCCCAATTACTAGGCAGGCGTCTCCACAATACACTTGTACTTCAGCAGGCGCTAGCCCTTCTGTGGGCCAATACCAATCCTGTAATAGTCTTGCAAACTCTCCCCCAATAAACTCTCTTCCTCTATTTGTCATTTCCAAATGCCTCATCACCTTCTCCCACTCCTCCTGGGCAGACTTACTAGAGGCAAACTTCCTGCACCCTAGGCAATAGGATTCCTTGTCCCCTGGGCTAGGATAGAAAATGTGGGGTAATTGACTCATGGGACTTATATTCTTTCTTTACACGGGAAATTTGGATAGGGGTCGTAATAGGCGCTTTATTCACAGTCAGAAGGAAGATCCCATTAGAAACCTTCTGATATATGGCCTTGGGATAGGTAATAATGAGGGGTTTGTGCCAATACTTGGAGTCCTACCACAATCTCTTGGACTCCTTGTACTTGGTCTTGGGCTTTGGCACTTTGGTCTTGGGCTCCTGAACCTTAGTAGTGGGCTCCTGTGTTCTAATCTCAGGCTCCTGCAGTCTGTTCTAGCTCTGGCTTCCTATTCTTGGTCTTTGGCTTTTTCTGTAGCTTCTGTGGCCTTTGTAATCCACTTGATCCAGTCCCTGAAGAGTCTCAGATAGCTTGCCCTTTTATAGCCCCTTGTTTCAGACCAAAAACCTCTCTTAGAACTCTGGTTCTTAAAAGCTTAAACTATCCTGTTTTTTCCTCTATAATATATTAAACCTTTAAACTTACTTCAGCCAATAAAAGCCCTGAATTTTCTGCTTCTGCTCCTCATTTTTTAGGATTTAACTCTTAAGTTAAAGCCCTTAAAACACTGATCAAGTAGACTCCAGCTCACAGCCAATCATACGCCTTGATTCAACAGTTTTGCCAAAAATATTTCCCTGGATGACCTGTCCTTGACCCTGGTTTAAACTTGATGCTGTCTCACTCCAGGTAAACAACTGCTCTGCGTTTCAAACAGTTTTGCTGTAATTCCTGTCACGTTTCACCGGCAATTATCAAGCGCTTCCACATATGTTTTACTTAGGCAAATTTCAACCCTTTGATTTTTCAACGTTTCTCTGTGTTTCTTTCAACATTCTGCGACTTCAAACCTGCTTGCTGCTTGTCCTTTTGCCTCCCCTAGTTTTTCTTGGAAAAATTTGCTCTTTTGCCCTCATAGTTTCTTTGTTCCATTTCCAGCTTCTTTCCAGCTCCCTTCTTCAATCCTTCTTTTTAAATAAATTTATAGTTCTAATAAACTATATATTATTTTTTTCTTCTCTTTCTTTTTCATTATATGATTTTAAATCCTTTTTTAATCATAATCAGTCAGTATTTAATTATTCTTTAACTGCTTCTTTTTATCTATATTTTTTCTCAAAAGTCACTAAAATCAGCTCTTCCAGCCTCTGCCTCTAGTCTGGCTAGTTCATCCTCTCAGCTCTTCAGTTATTCAGCACTAACTTCTGGTCCTTTGGACATCTTTCTCTATAATTAGCTAGTCCTGCATCATAATCTTCTTTTCCTTCAACTTATCCTTAACCAGTTCCTCCACCAATCCTCACTAGGAACCTCCTTTATTCCTCCTACATACTGAACCATATTGGTCCCCATAATTCAAAATGAATCAACAGTCTATCAACTAGCCTTCACTGTGAAAAAACAGTCCCTCTTGCTAGTTTTCTCTGTTAATTCCGTGAATCACCTTGGTTCTTTATCTCAGTCCTCATTACCAGAACTTGTAGACCCAGGCATGAGTCTACATTGAACTGGTGTTTGACTGGGCCCTTGCAAGTGGCAATCCACTTAGGCCATTCAATCATAGATCAATGCCTATGCATTGTCTTTACTCACCCAGGTGATTAAGTCTGGGCTTTCAGTTGCAGAGTAATCAGCTCCACTTCTCAGAGGCCTGATCACACCAAGTTCTGCAGCTTGCTTCCCCAAGCAAGCCGCCTTGAAGACACCTCTGAGCAAGTCTATACCCTCCAATGCTCACCTTGGGTTCCCCCAAAGCTCCCATAGGGGCATAAACAAGGACATCCTACCAGTCTGTTAGGTAGGGTGCTTGCTCACAGGCCTCCTGTAAGCGTATTAGGGTATGTCAAGCTCTCAAAGCTCTTCCCCTCCCTGGCAGCCCACGTTACCTGCCAGGGGTCCAAAACCTACTCCCCCCAGACAGATAAAGTTCCCTGCTTGCTATTTCAGTCTTCACCCTTCTGCAGCCACAGTTTCCTGCAGGGTGAATCACTATAGCCCCAAGCAGCCTATTCCTTCTGCTGGGTGGAGGCAACATCAGCCACTGGTAGTCCTATGTTACCTACCAGGCAGGCCTTACTTACCCTAGTAGACCATGTTACCTACTAGGCTCACCCTACTTACCCCTAGCAGCCCTATGTTACCTACTAGTTTACAGCGTCACCAGCTAACCACACATTGTCACTCTTCAGAATATTGTCTTTATTTGAAGCCAAATCAACCCTCGCCTGCAAAACAGCACACATGTGGATCACCACACGCCCTCCAGTGGGCCTTGGGCTAATATTGGAAAATCCCTCTCATCCATTTAAAATTTAGCACCCATCCTGTGGTGGGCCATCCACCTGCAAGTTCTCTGAAGCCTGACACAGGCTGGATCCCTGGCAGATTTGCCTTCAAGATGCAATGCAGAAAAATTCCTAGGTATACTACTATATGAATCCTTTGTGATTTGCACAGCTCATAAAAAATACCATTTTTGTATATTGTCACTACATAGTTTATATAGCCAATGTTAGAAAATTTTAAATCATCCTGGCTGGGGCTCAGCTAGGGTCAGACGCCCATGATTCACAGTACAAAATTAATAAAGGTTTCATCATATTCAAAACAAGTACATCCCTGACTTGATTTGATATTAATCTAAAAAATTCATTTAAAATTGCTGCTTTCATTTTGACTTCCTATTTGAAATTCAAATTTTTTATATTTGCTTCATATGTGTTCATATTCATGAACAGAAATTTCTCAACACATTCAAAAGCATATTGTCAAAGTTGATATTAAAATTTCTTTGACTGTCATTCATTTATTTAAACTTGATATTTCCTCCAATTTCATATGATTCCTGAACTCAAGTTGAACACCCTGCTGATGCTTCATATTCCTTTCTCAATTTTTCTTTATTTAAAAATTCATTCATTTTCATTTCAATTATTCTTTGAATTTCTGTGGGTTTCCTTTGAATCACTGGGTCTATAATGGATTGATAAGCCCCATATACTCTCATCTGGAGTATAAACAATCACTTCAATTTCATCTTCTCCATTCCTTAATGTTACTAAAATGAAGATTAGTATAAGATAAATTAACTTACTAAGTATTCCCCCTGTGGCCTCTTGAGCCACAGGCGCCCCTTTGGTGTACTTCATCAACTTTGAGTGCTCTTCCTTGTAATTCCTGTTTCTTCTTACATTCCTTCATTTTATAAGCTTACATTCTTGAAGCGCTTCTGCTTCTACTTCTTGTTTCTTCATTCATTTATGTTTCCATTTCATTGATTTCCTTATTTTGATTTTCATTTCCTTCTGTTTGACTTTATTCATTTTCATTCCCTTCACTTCTGTTTTTTTCATTTGCTTCTTCTATTCCTTGGATTAATTTGATTGTTTGATTATTTTGACTGGCACTTTGCCAGAATTCAAACAAGTTGTAAGATTCATTCTTGAAATTTCAACATTTCAAAAATTTCCTTGTAAGTTCAATAACCTTTCTTTATTTTGATTTTTGATAATGGTTCCCAAATTATTTTGGGCAACTTCATTTCCTTGTATTATTAATATCCCTCCATTTACTAATTGTTGTTTTACAGTAGTTTTAAAAGCTGTGGCAACAAGCAAAAATACTTCAAATTTAAACAAAATTAAAAATTAATAAATTTATATTAATTTACAATAGATTTATTTATTTTTAATTTTGTTTACATCTGAGTTATTTTTGTTTAAATCCAAAGTATTTTTGCTTGTTGCCATAGATTTTAAAACTACTGCAATATTTCTCTGATATTTTTTCTTTTGTCAACCACCTTATGAAGGGCTGTCTCTGATTCATTGACAAGGTTATATATATTAGACATATTGATTTAACTACATCCTAAATAAATCCTTTATATCACTACCAGCAACACAAAATCAGTAAATTATTGGGAGTGAATACTTTTTATTCACAATTATTGCAAATACTATAAATAACTTGCAACTATACAAAACATAGCATCATATAGTGTGATGAATTATTAATCAACTAAGCCTCTCCAAGGAATTCACCCAATCCTAATAGTATTAGCCCCAATTGGTTAGACTTTGGACTGTACCTAAAGGAATGTGCCTTAAGGATCTTGTCCTTAAGGCTCCCAAAATCATAGGACTATGTCCTTAAGGCATTTATCCTTAAGAATCATATGGATATATGATTATTCCAGTTCAAATCTGGTTGCATGGATGAAAAGTATTCTACTCTTTTTTATTTATGTGCGTGAATTGTATATGCACATGCACATTGATCCTGAAGCTATATAATGGACTCCTGTTTACTCTAATAAATATACCTTTTCACATGTTCTACATATATATTACTTGCACTTATTTGACTTTTTGCTTCATATCCTGAACAATAAAGTCCTTTACACCAGACTCCATGTGACTCTGCTTTCTTGTTGCCTACATTACTAAGGTAAAAAGAAGATCTCACTGCAGTACTAACAGTTAGAGTTAGTGCTCTAGGCCTGATCAAAGTGCGGCATACTGTCACCTGCTCCTACAGCCCAGTACAGTAGTTCACCCTGCTTCTCCAGAAGAAGCCTCCCAAGAGGTTTCCCCTATTACTCATCCCAGTTCTCTGTGAGCATCACATATAGCATGGATGTTGCAAAGTTGCATCAAACTAGCCATCTGAATTAGTACATGTAGATTATTTTTTCCAATATGTAACATTTTTTATTTGAAAAACTATCATTTTAAAGAAATATCACAGTGAATTGTAAATGGTTTATTGAATGTTAACTATACTAGGTCTTATTGCCTATTATATTAATTCTGCATTATGTAAATATCTCAATGAATTTTCTTTAATAAAATTCATTGTAAACAGGGTATTTTTAGTGTAATTTTATAATTGGACTGTGCCCATATTAGGATATTACTCACACTTATTACAAATAATGACAAATATTGTATTTTAAAGGTTCTATATCTGTCTATTGATAATGATTATTTAAAATTAAAGTCAGATTTTTTTATTGATAATAATACTGTTGTGTTCTGAGGCGCAGCACAGACATACAACAGGGAATCCTAACCTTAGGATTGGATTTGTACTAAGTCTCAGTTAGATGACAGGGAAGGCTATGTGATTACCTTGCGGCCCTGGAAGAATAATCTCTACTAGATGTGGCTAGAGAGAGGCGCGGAAGTACTGGACGTAAAAAGACAAAAATGTGAATAGAACTTAATTTTATTGGTGAATTAGGAAAAGGAATATATAGTGGTTTTTGATACCACAAAACACTAGCAGGACGGTAGGATCACTTGCCACAAGCATTAGTGGGGCAAGTGAGATTTGCAGAGTCAAGAAACTAAACATATGTATTTCCTGATTCAGTCATCAACTTGTTTTGAGAGGCAAAAGCAAAAGCAAGAGATTTGTCTTTGAAATGGCCCACCAAAGGCAAAATTAACACATGGTGAATAGCAGTATTCACATCATTGTCCTCCCCTAGATTGGCCTTAGGGGGCGGTGCTTGCAGAGGAACTTGGCATGCACTTGAGAAAAGGGACAACTACTTGAGAGGAGCTTTACAGTGTATTCAGACCCTTGTTTAAAGGTCACTTCCAAAGGGCCAATCCACAGAGTGTTCAATTTGTGCGCCTGCCACCCACTCTGTGTTGGTAGTAAAGAACACGGTCACCAGCATCAAATTCAGGCAAGGGGGAGCTTCCAGCATTATCAGGAGAAATCTCAAGCATCTTAGTTTTGTATGCAGAAGTGTAGGCAGTGGCCTGTATATCAATTATGCAGTTGACTAGATCCTTGATGTGGTTGTCAGAATTCATGGCCTTATCAGAGGAAAGCAGGGGGCCCCTAAGAGCAATGGGGTAGTAGCCTCTTGCCCATACAGTATAGCAAAAGAAGAGTACCCAGTGACACAATGTTTGCTAAGGCAATACACAAAGAGAGCAGCAGGTAAGTATAGGTCCCAGTTGGAAGCATCAGAGTAGGTGAGCTTCCTCATGATGGAGACCTGTGTTGAATTTTCACGCTCAACTGCCCTATTGGTAGAAGGGTTGTAGGGGGAAGAGAAAGACTTGTGAGATCCCAAAGCTTTGACAACAGAGGTTACCAGCTTGACATTGAAGTTAGTCCCATTATCTGAGAGCAACACTTGAGGACAGCCATGGCGGTAGAAAAAATATTGTAACAGGAAGGCAGCAGTTGTCTTATCCATGATGTCCTTTGTAGGGAGAGCCTCTAACCACTTGCTGAAGTGATCAAAAGCAATCAGGATAAAGCAACACCCAGAACGTGAGCGGGGGAGAGGACCTACCACATCAATGATGACAGTATGAAAAGCATGTTGAGGGGGAACTAATTTGAATTTTTGGGAAGCAGCTCAAGGCCTCTGTAGCTGGCAGTTGTGGCAACTAGCTATGACGTCTGGGATCAGCAGGTAAAGGTTTTCCCAGAAGTAATTCTTCTGAAGCCAGTCAAAAGTCTTGGCAATGCCTCCATGCTCAGTCTCTTTATGAGCTTGCAACACCAACAAGAGGCAAAGACTGGGTTGTACATAAGGCAGATATTGATCTTGTACTTTCTTGAAGATTTGATTGTTGCGTATGAAGATACCTTCAGATAGCTTGGACAAGGCCAGTCAGACCTCTTCTGTCTCGCTTTCCCAAGAAGAAGGGTATCCAATTAGTTTGTACAACAGGTCAGCCTCCGCAGGATGTAAAGCAAGAATGGGCATTCTGGATAGTCTATCAGTGTTCTGATGTTGAATCCCAGGGCAATAGAGCACAGTGAAGCTGTAACCTTGCAGAAGTAGGGCTCATCTAGCTAGGCGCCCATCTGGATCCTTAAGTTGTTGTAATCATTTAAGCAAAGCGTGGTCAGTGACAACTGTGAAATGGGTACCATACACATAGTGGCAGAACTGTTTGACTGCATGCAACACGGCAAGACACTCCTTCTCTGTGACACTATAATTCTTCTCATGCTTGTTTAGCATGCAGGAAGTGTAAGCCACAGGATGGTCTACACCCTCATTGTCTAGTTGGGCCAGAATAGCCCCAATAGCTAGGTTGCTAGCATCAGTGTAAAGGATGAATTCCTTATTGTAGTCAGGATACACTAGGATGGGAGCCTCTGAGTTTTTGCTTAAGGGTTTCAAAGGCTTGCTGCTGACTGGCGGTCCATTCAAAAGGGAAATTACATAACAGCTGGACTAGAGGTTCACTAGTATTGGAAAAGTCAGGAATGAATTGCCTATAGTAACCCATCATGCCCAGAAAGACCTGTACTTCTTGTAGGTTGGTGGGCAGAAGCATTTTGTCAATGGCTTCAACCTTCTTGGTCATTGGGTGAATCCCTGTCTGGGTTACTTCATGGCCCAAGAATTCAAGATGCTCTTTGAAGAAAGCGCACTTGGAAGGTTTTAGTTTGAGGCCAGCTTCTCAAATCTTTATGAACACCTCTTTGAGGTGAGCCAGGTGATTGGTGAGGGTAGCGCTGAAAACTGTTATATCATCTAAGTATACTAGGACACATGATAGCTTCAAGTTGCAGAGGATGGAGTCCATGGCCCTTTGGAAGGTTGCCAGAGCATTGTAGAGTCCCTGCGGCATGTGAGTAGGCTCAAAAAGCCCTTCAGATGTAATGAGTGCGGCTTTTTGGCAATTCTCAGGCAATAGGTCAACTTGCCAGTATCCAGATACCAGATCCATTGCGGAGAAAAACTTAGAGCCTCCAAGACGTCAGAGAGCATTGTCAATACACGGCAAGGGGTACGAGTCCTTCTTGGTCAAAGAGTTCAATTGGCGGTAGTCCATCACAATATGATGACCTCCATCTTTCTTCTTTAAGATGAGTAGCGGGGATGCCCAAGGACTTTGGGAAGGTGCCAGCAGCCCAGCTCCAACAGTTGTTTGAGCTCTTTAGATACCTGGGCGTCCTCCACACAGCTGCGGCAATATGGTTTAGCACAGAAGGGGGGCATAACCAGTGTCAATCTGATGGATAACGCCTTTAGCTAACCCATAGTTGGTACTGTCCTTAGCAAAGATGTCAGAAAATTGGTCTAGCAAGTCTAGCACCTCTTTTTGTTGAACTGGGGACAGCTGTGGAAAGTCTTGCTCTGTGAACAAGGATAGGACTTGGGGTTCATCCTCAGGTAGGTTAAAATCTTGGAACGTGCCAAAGGGATGAAGAGACAGAACATCATGAGCTCTCAACAACTTACCATATCTGACAACCTGCCCCCTAGAAATGGTCATGGGGAGAGCAGTCAAGTTGGCTACCAACAATTGAACAGGGTCCTTATGAGAGACATCTAGGATTCCAGGACAGAGATAAGGTTTGTTGCGCCCTAATGAGGGGGGAGAGTACAACTCCAAGAAGGTTTTTTCAGGTAGTTCATATGATATCTGGGAGTCTAGGATGGCCTGGGAGTCAGGGGGATGGTGACAGCAGACGTGGCTAGAAGAGGGATCCCCTCAGACGCAGGACAAGCCATGGGTGGACATTTCATGTTTGAAGAGTGGGTGTGATATTTGAGGGTGAAACCCCCAGTGGGGTATTCCAAAGTGCATGTCTTCAGGCGCTTCCTGGGAACTATAACCGGCTCTTCAAAGATCAGAGGAACTTTTCATCACAGAATAGAGAAGTAACCATCTTTCAAGTTTATTATCCCATTATGTTCCCTATGGAACTGAGTGCCAACTAAGAGATTGTAACTCTCATTTTCCAAGACAACTGCTAGTGCAGCTAGGAGAAGCTTTCCAAACCGCATGGGTAGAGCGGAGTACGCCCCTATGGCACGGGTCATAGACAGTCCAGCCGTGCCATATGACTGGTGATAATTAAGGTCAGGGGAAAGTTTGAGTTTCTTCACAAGTTTGGAGAAGACAACGTTGACTGGCAAGCCAGTGTCTAAAACGGCCTTGATCTTCACTTTTTGAATGGATATCTCTACTCAAGTGGTAGTGCAACCAAAGGGTGGAAGGACAGCCAAGATATCTTGAGCCTCTGCTAGTTCCTTATCCCACTTCTCAATCATGCATCTTAATCCTGGGAACTCCTTATAAACAGTTTGGAGAGGGAGCAAAACAGATACATTCTTGAAGACAGCGTCAGCAACCTCAGCAGCTTCTTCTGACAACTCCACTAGCACAGAGGACCTCTTAGCTTGAGTGAGGTAAGGGCAAGATACAACTTCTTTAGCTTCAGTCAAAGGCTTAGAGGTAGTTTTAGTCTTTTCTGATCTCAATTTATAGGGGACTGTAATGGTTTCAGGAACAGCCAGAACAGAGTACCCATATGCATCAGCGTTGTCTGTATCAGAGTCATCCAGGTCAGAGTTGTCAGAGATTTTGTGGAACAATAGGAGGATAGGAGGAGCCTCATTATCAGCAGGCTCAGAGTCAGATATAGAGGGAGGGATTGAAAAAGACTGGGAATAATTGTCAACCAAGAGCGTCTCTGCCTCTAGGTTGACTGCTCTTTTCTGGCCTGCTCTTTTGGATCAGCTCCTTCAACCCATGGGTTGGTGCAGACTCAAGAATGGTGACCTATCTGACCACAGTTGTGGCAACCTTGGCGCCAAGGAGGATTTTGCAAGTTCATGGTAAGAATGCAAGGACCACGGGAAGACAAACCAGAGTTAGAAGTAGCTCAATCTTCCCTAACAACTGCTCCAGAATGGGTAAGGTACATGTCCTGCAACAGCGTCTTTATGCTCTTCATAGAGGAAAGCATAGCTTTTTGGGCTTTGAAGTGAAGACACAGAAGCTGGTTAACTTTGAAGGCTTGAGCGCAAGCCATGTAAGCTTCATGGGCTTTCAATTGCCTGCTTGTTATCAGTTGCTGTCCTTCCATGTAGAATCTGTCTGTGAACTCAGCTAGTGTCTTTTTAGGCTTGAAAGCAACATGCATAAAAGCGTCCTTTTTTACTTCCAGGCTAAGGTCACCACCAAACTTGTCAATCAAAAGCTGCTTCATATCTTCCCACATCTCAGTGGTGGATAGTTCAGGCACCACCCTCTCCTGGCAAGCCAGATGTAGACAGGTCAAAATATGTTCCTTCTTAACCTCATCTGATGCTCGTCTCATGACAGTTTCATAGATAGTTAGGAAAGCTTCAATGGTAGAGGTTTTGGGATCAAAGACTTGCTTAAAGGTAGGCTTGAAGTGTGCTTTGGGAGTTGGACCACCATTGTTGCTATTGAGTACGTTTATATGCAGGGGGAAATCTGCTTTGGATTCAGAGGGGGCTGTCTAGCCCACAGCTGACAAACTCTTTCTTCAAGGGTAGTCAGGGTCTCAACAGCGCGGGCACCTGTATTGATAGCTTGAGTGGTCTGTTGTTCAGTAAAATCTAGGCGTTGACCTTGGGAGTTCACTACTGTGGAGAGCTCAGCCAGTCAAGAGGTAAGGGATGGCCCCACTGAGAGGCAAGGGGCAAACCTGTAGTTCACGGAGTCAATCAATTCACTCATCTCTTGTACATCTCTATCCAGCTCAGTATGATCCCGCTTCAAATGATCCACCTTGTTAGCTAGGGCAAGTAGTTCCCTAGAGCATTGAATTTGAGGGGCTCCTGGTAAGCCAGGGCAGCAACCATCTTTGTCAACAGCCCCAACTGGACTAGCAACAGTTGCCATCATATTGCGTAAGAAAGCAAGTTCTTGCTGTAGCTCAGCAACTTGAGCAGTCAACTCAAGCACCTGGGGGTCAGGTTGAGGAGCCTCAGTAGGACAACCTTGATTGCGAGTAGTTGTATGTAGCTCTTGAATAGCATCCCATATTTTCTGCTCTCTATCCACCAAGTCATCAGAAGGGGGAGAGGGCGGAACATCTTGCTTGGGCGTAGATAATTCATTCACTTGACTCTGGAGTTTGGCTATAGCAGCGGCAGTAGCAGCTCTCTCTTGACCAAATACTGTACTGAGTTCATTAAGGCCGTTAGCAGCAAAGTCTGCTACCTGCTGTAGTTGCTCAAATGAATACATGCTGAATGCATTGAGATGCTGCACAAGTTTTTTGAAGTCAGAGAGATAAGTGTTCAAGGTGGAATCTACTTGAGTTTGCCAGGGTTGTTCTAGCTGGTGAAACTTGTGTAGACACTCCCTGACATATTTGGGGATGGACTGGCGCGTTTGTTTGATAGAATTAACCAAACGGATCTGGGGGGTAACAGAGTTGCACTGATTGTCAGATACCAAGGAAAACAGGGAATGGGTCCACTGTTGGTAGGCAGCAAACCGGTCCCAGTGATGAGTAACCGCTACTTGTAGAGACAAGATTTCTTGGATGTGGAGCCCCAACACCATCTGATGATGGGCCAAGGCAGGCTGCACAAAGGACAATAGTAAGTGCTCAGTGGAGCCAGCTGCTGAGAGGAAATGCTGTGGAAATTGAGGAGCCACAATTAATTTGTAGTATTTAGCCCAACTGAACTGCATCTGAAGGCAAGGGATGGCTCCTTCATGGGCTATCCCAAGGGCTACTGACATGACTTGTTCTAAGTCAGGGGTACCCATGGGGTAAGCAACTAGGCGGGGACCATTCCCAAGGTCAGTACAGTAGGGATAATAGGCAGGTTGGCAATATCTTCCTCGATAGGAGGGCTAGTAATTTCAGGTGAAGTTGGCTCTTGTATAGGTGGAGGCAAAGGACCTGAAAACGTGGATGCAAAAGGAATAACCAAGGGGCTTACAGCCCCTGTAGTGAGCACCATTTTTGTTGTGTTCTGAGGTGTGGCACAGACACACAACAGGGAATCCTAACCTTAGGATTGGATTTGTACTAAGTCACGGTTAGATGACAGTAAAGGCTATGTAATTAACTTGTGGCCCTGGAAGAATAATATCTACTAGTTGTGGCTAGAGAGAGGTGCGGAAGTACTGGACAACACAAAGACAAAAATTTGAATAGAACTTAATTTTATTGGTGAATTAGGAAAAGGAATATATAGTGGTTGTTGATACTACAAAACACTACCAGGACAGTAAGACCACTTGCCACAAGCATGAATGGGGAGAGTGAGATGCGCAGAGTCAAGAAACCAAACAATTATATTTCCTGATTCAGTCATCAACTCATTTTGAGAGGCAAAAGCAAAAGCAAGAGATTTGTCTTCAAAATGGCCCACCAAAGGCAAAATTGACACATGGTGAATAGCAGCATTCACAACAAATACAATTTATTAACCAATCAATGTTCATGATAATTAATTTGCTGATTTTTTTGCTGTGGTAATTAGGCATTTTCTGATGTTTATGTGCTTATACCCAATTGGCTGGTTTCCCACTCACTTGCCTTGGTAGTAGGAAATAAGGCCGCCTCCCCAAGACTGGTTGTGGTTGAGGAGGCAACCTTGTTTCTAATTGCCAGTGCAATAGGGTGAGAAACCAGTCAATTGTGTATAAGCACATAAGCATCAGAAAATGCATAATTGCCACAGCAAAGAAATCTGCTAATTTATGGTCATAAACAGTGATTAATTAATCCATTGTATTATCAATCAAAAATCTGGCTTTAATTTTACATAACATTATCAATGGTAAATATACAACCTTTAAAATACAATCTTGGTCATTATTTGTAATAAGTGTGAACAACATCCTAATATGGACTCAGCCCAATTATAAAATTACACTAAAAATACCATATTTAGAATGAATTTTTATTGAGCAAAATGCATTGGTTTATGCTCATAATATCTACATACCAAGTGTTAACGTCTAGCTGCAATATTCTAATGTAATATTCACATTCTTTATATTTAAATTATTATTGATAATGAAAAATATTCCTGAAACTAGTTATATGTTACCACATCAATTTTACAGCATTTTATTAATTATGGGGAATGATAATAATATAAAAAATAATATATTATTAATTATAAATTGAAAGTAAGAAAATCAATTTTAATAAGTTGCCAAAAAGAAAGGTTTTATTTTACTCATCAAGGGACAAGTAGGGGAGGGAATGGGCAGAATGTACATTGCCATCATTGGCGCCTGTAAAAGGGACAGCATTAGAGATTTTGGGAAGGGATTGGGTGATGGCCTTGGAGCCAGGGTTGGAAGACAAGTGGCTTGGTCTTGATGGGGGAGTTGGGGAGGCTTGTTTTGTTGACTGGGAAGAGGCGGCAAGAGCTGATTGATTCAATTGCTCAAATTCTTCTTCCGTCACATAAGTGGGCTTGAAAAACCAAACTGATGGGTGTGGGGCAGGCAGGAGTCCTTTCTGGGTTTATCACTATCACTTGCATAGAAGATGAAGAGATCTGGTAGGTCCTGGACAAACACAGAAGGGAAAAGCTCATATCCCTTCTCAATTTGGGAACACATTTCATTGTAGATGGCAGGCTTTGAGCGCCTGAGAGCGGAAACAAAGTTGTAGAGACATACATCTGCAAGATGCATGTCAGCGTGGTTGGTGGGGTAGATCCAACAGGTATGACCTGCAGCTACAATTTCCTTGGTTGCCCATTCCTGCTGCTCCATCTCCACACTCAGTACAACTGTGTTCACGGCTTGTTGGGTAGCCCACTCCTCCAGCATGGCCTTGAGCTCTGTCTGGTAGGCATACCCATCTGTGGTGTTTGATATTGTGGAGTAATGTTTGACACCCACTGGGGAAACTGCCAGAAAAACTCCAAGAAATCTGTGCAGAGTTGGGCATCGCTTGTACATGTCAGATTGGATGCGCTTTTCACCAAAGGCTTGGATACTTGCAAAATTTTGGCATATAGCAAGAGATGACTATATTGCGTGTTCTCATTGCCCTCCCTTTGATAAGATTGGCAACAGTGGAATTTTATGGGTCAGTGTCTACCCAACTGGGACCACCAAGATCCTGATTGGACAAGATTCTAACTGCAACCACTACCCTGTGCATCCAGGAATCAGCTGTTCTATTAATGGTAAGGATGCTGTGGAGCCCCAGCTAGAGGCGCACCTGGACAATGGGCGTTTGGGGATCACATTCCAGTATGACCAACACGGGAAAGTGGGCTTTTTCAACTTTGTTTGGTGTACAGGCCCCAGTTAAGTCTCTTAGGAGGAGGGCTCAGTTGGCATGGGCTTGCAGGGTTTCAGCCACAGTGAAATTTGCAACCCCCATTGTGGTAGCTATTCCTCTAAGGGGCATAAAGCATCCCTTGTTTTTTTACCCTTTCCAGAACAACTTTTGGAGTAATTTTTCTTTGCATCTTGCAGGCTAATTGGCTGGGATGTGATATAGATGCCCTAGGGGAAAAATGATATCATCTGATTGGCTGTTTATGAATTCCCACTTCCTGGTGTGGCCCCTTGGATTGATTGGCTGCTGCCTGGTGCCAGTATCAAAAAGGGACTACTGTTAGCAGCTGCCTGTGCATGATGCACAAACATGGTCATTCTATATGAAGCAGGAGAAAGAAAACACTCCTTGGTAGTGCTTGGGGAGAGGCCTGTGGGTTGAGAGTGGCCATATACAGATACTTCACCATTGAGAGACCCAGTGTAGCCCTGTATGATTTTTTCAAGGCCAGGGAACAGCTGGTTTACTCGGTTGTTGTTAGAAGACATAATAAATTTTTATTAAAAAAATAAACTCAATAAGAGGAGTGTGTATTTTAACCAATTTTATTGTTAAGTATGTCTAATTTGGTGAACATTATGATCTAAATTTTAGCTGTCCTAAATTGGAATAGGGTGATTTTTGAGAATGCCTATGATTCCTAAAAGAATTAGCACAAACCCACCCTAGATCCTTTAGCTTCCTGTCTGAGATACCCATAAATCATATCTATTTAAAATTCACCTCATTTTTGATATGAAATCTGGGTCTTAGATTTGACAATCCCGCAATTTCATGCTGTCTATGATTTGTTAGACTTACAGAAAATACCAAGTTGTACATTAGAATCCTACATCTCTGATTCATGTACCCTGCATTTGTTTGATGTGTTTTGTCTTTAGTTAGTCGAGCTATCTGCTCAAGGGATTCAAAATTTGCCAATTTAAATAAATTAAAAAATTCAGATTAAATGGTTGATTTTATTAAATATTTTGGCTCTCACTCCACTGAGTTGCCGGCAAATGTGATTCAAATTTCCAACCAAGGATTTGACAATCCCACATTTCTACCATTAGGTTCTGGATTTACAGTAGTCTTTAGTTTGAGATGCATATTTAGGAGCCTTTCAAGGTGAACTAATTAGTTGTACAGCATCTGCATGTTTCCTTCATTGATCAAGAACAGGGATTTCATTAATGCTAGGATGTGATTTGTCCATTGATTTACGTATCTTGTGGCCTGGTTGCCTAAGTTTTTTGTTGAATCCATCCATAGGGCTGTATAGCTGCACACCTGCAACTATTGGCTGAATCTGTTTGTCAGTCTTTATCCCAAAATCCTGATAGTATGAGTTCCTGTTAATCTGTATATGGTTATTGAATTGGTATCCACTACTCCTAATTGGCTTGTTTAAAGGATTTTATATCTAAATCAGTACTGTTCAGTAGAGGATGAGCTCTTTTGCATCTATATAACTGAATTTCATCTACTTTTCCCCAGCTTCTCCCAAAAGATGGACACTTAGGACATTTGGCCTCAGATTTTTATTCAGATTATGCTTCCTAGTTTAGCTGACCTGGCACCATAACTTCACACACCTGTTCTTTGGAGACTGCTTGATTCTGTTCATGGGTTGCTGCTGAGATCCTTCTTGGCTTGAGTTCAACCTGCTGTGGCTGAGTAAATCTCATCTTGGGGTTTATAGTAAATATAGCCACCCTGAACGCGGGTATAACCACTTGGTTCGAGATTTTTCAAATTTTATAGCATGATCCAAATTGTTTCTATTTAAGTTGAGGGTTTTGCTATAAGGTTGAGCCATTTTGACTGTTAACACCTAGGGCTGCAGTGGATCTGAAACGATGGCTGCTTTATAAAAAAGCAGCTATTCATCTCAGATCAGGAAACGATTCTAGAAAGTCGACATAGCTATGATTTTTCCAGAATTGTTCTGTACACATCCATAGACAGATGTGTATTTTCGGATTTTTAAGAATAAAAATTATCTTTTTTCCTTTAAATTTTATAATAAAAAATGTTTAAATTCAATTTTGACTTTTTCTTTAAAAAATAATAATTTATTTGAAAAATATATAGAAATAGAGCTCGTTCAGAAAAAACATAGCCCTCTTCGACCGTTTTTTTGAAAGTTTTGTACCCCTAGGTAAGGGGAATCTGAAATCCGGAAACGTAATGGCTTGGATGCGTCAACTACAGCGTTTGCTGTAATCGGCGCGTTTTTAATCCGGCGCAGCCCTATTAACACCCATGTCCCTGTGAACTGAGTGTATTACACCAACCCTTGGATTTTTTAGGCTGAGTGGGATTTGTCCATCCTGAAGCTACTTTACATTGACAATACCCCGAGAATCCCTTATCCGAAATATTGAACATATATTCTTCATAAATCTCTTTTCCAGTTCTTTTGACTGTTAACTTTCACATTTTACCTAAGTACTAGACCTAATAAGGTCAGCTCTAATATTCTCAAAGGAAACCATTTAAAAAGTAGTTTGTGGTAAAATGCAGCAAAATATTTTGTGATCAGTTTACATTAACAGCTCAATACGATAATTCCGTGTTTGGCTGGATTAATCAAATCGCAGATTATGACTTGAAATATTCCATCGCCTGGGCTGCTGATTTTTAATCCCGGTGATCCATAAAGTTAGTGCTAGTTAAGTTTACAATGCGATAAAAATAAAGAGCCTTTGGCATTATTGGGTACTTTGAGTAAACATCGGTGGCCGCTGATTTTTAAACAAGTAGAACTAGAAACCATCTCTTTTTTAAGCAGGTATACGTGAAGAGAATATAGTGAATTATTTTTTCTGTACATCGCCTTAAAATATAATGCATGGTTTTTCTATACTGCTAAAATGCAAGTAAACCGACTAAAGCAACGAGAATCTAACTATAGAAGTTATGAGTACAGTTCCCTTAGCCAAAAACAAAGTAGCAACTTAATTCCCAATAAACCTAAAGTTTTTCAACTAATTAGATACATTAATCAACCTTGTTACAGTGAGGTGACGCTATCAATGTTTAAAGGTAAAAAATACCATTGGCCACTGCAACCTAGAACATTAGTTATCATGAATGCATGCTCTCAGTTATCAATGTGGGATTATTGGGAAATAAGATGAGCAAATAGACACGAAGCCTTTAATTCAATGATAGGCTAATCCAAACTCTCATTTCAAGCTCAATTATACTATATCCCAGGTTGGATGAGATGGGATGGATATAATAATCATAAAAAATTATTGAAAGCTTTAGCAGTTTTACCATCAGAATAAAGGCTTGTAAAAACATTTTAATTTTTATTAATACTGCTTGTATTAAAGATAGAGGATACCAAAAATAGGTATGAACAAGGTTGGAGTGAAAAGTTACTTTTGCGAGTAACTTTAATCTATGAAACAGAAGCCTAATAGGGCATAAAATTTAAGAGCCGATAATACCTTAGTCTGTGACAGAAGGCTTTGAAATGTAAAGAGCGAGCTCAAACAGGTTACTTTCGAAAGTTTACGTGCAGCTAAAGGCTTTAGGAAAAATTAATACAAACAAAATCCATGGTGGCCTATTTCTTGGTACTAATAACCCAAAGCATACAAAACTGCAGAAAGTATAATACAGCAAAATAATCCAGCTTTACTTCAATCAAGCTGATACAAAGAAACATTATCCTCAAACCATTCTTCAGCAATCTTATGATTCATGATATTGGCTTGGACTGCAGTGTCAATGATATCACCAACAACGGGTATTAAACCAACAAAAAAGTCAAAAAGCACAATAACCAGCATCTTACCAACAAGAGGATATGGTAAGCCTAAGCCAGAAAAGGCAAGCCAAACTTGATACAAGGCGATAAGAAGCGTAAGGGGATCTCCGATCAAGGGTACCAACCCGATAATAGTATCCAAGCCGATAGGTATAGGAAAAGGATTAAAGGGGAGATCATCCATTGTATTGGCGAGCTTCTTAATCGCCTTAAGCTTTTTTCTTGCCTCTGAGACTTTGATGGTAGATGGATCAGGTCTCTCAAAGAATTTAAAATCGTATTTCGGTTTCTTTCTTTGTGTATTAGTTCTGGGATACGATGTTTTTTTGGTGCGGCGTCTTGGAGCACAGTCATCTTCAGATGATATCTCTTCGATTTTCATTCTTTGTTTTTAAACCACTAACAAGGTATTGAATTTGGAATATTTCGTATAGATAAAGAATTGGGGTAGCCTGGTTAAAGCCAAAACTAATTAGAAGTGCACATGATTTTAAAAGCCCTTAATCCAGGCGAGATGAACCAAGCTTTAATTTATATATCGCTAGAGTTGGATTTGGTTTGAATTTTGAGCTTTTTAAACCCTGAGTAGATTTGCTTTCCAAGGACTTTCTGAGGATACTGCTTTAGAGAGATCAATTGGATGAGATTCATTTTAAAAATGATTTCGATCAATAAAGAGTGCCTTTTAAAAGAAACCCTTGACCCGAGCTAGGGCTGTGGCGTACCACACTGTTATGGTGAACAACAAATATGTAAAATTGGTAGTAATTAATCAACCAAGAGATAAAACTGTATTTGCTTGATTCATCTATTTAAAGGGAAATTTGGGGATTTGCAGATTTTGAATAACGGTCGTTCGAATGCGTTCACCGCAACACTTCCTCTTTCATTCTAAGCTTGGTATGCCTTCAAGCGGCTGCCACTGACACAGAGAGGTTACTGAAATCCTGCAGAGTTCTCCAGGAAGTAACTGTGATGTTTCTCAATGGCGTAAATGATATAAGGACCCTTCCATTTAACCTTGAACTTCTTAGAGCGGGTGGTATTCAAAGCACTATTGAATTTTAAGACCTGTTGGCCAATCTTGAATTTGGGCATGCGGTGGTTGACCCCCTGCTGGGCTGCTGTAATCTTAGTGGCAGTGGCAGATAGGTTCTTCTTGGCTTGGTGGCGGGTTTGCTCGCAGTCTTTTGAGTCCCAGTGTTGGTTCACCTTCTTGAGGATGCAGGCTTGATTGGGTTTAGTTCCAAACATAGCTTCAAATGCTGTCATCTTAATAGTGTTGTGGACCTTAGTATAATAGTTCCAGAGGACTGAGGGTAACATGACCTCCCAAGTAGATGGCTGGAACTTGGTGGTCTTCTCAAGGCTTTCTACCAATGTGCAGTTGAATCTCTCAGTGAGGCCATTACAACAAGGGTTGTACACAGTGGAAAACTTGTGGACAGTGTTCACCTTGTTTGTCAAGTCAGCTACCATGTGATTTCTGAAGTGGGATCTTTGATCAGATAAAAATGTAGCTGGAGGGCCAAACTGGGTCACAATGCTGTTGTAGATGAAGGAAGCTGCAGTCATGGCAGAGTTATTGTTGCAAGCCTGAGCAATAGGCCAACGAGAGAGGTACTCAGTAGCGACCAGGATGTAAGTTTTTCCAGATTTTGAAGGAGGTAGGGGCCCAACAAAGTCAATACCCCAAAGTTCAAATATCTTGTCAACTACAATAGGCTCTACAGGCTTGGTGTGCACAATCTTCTTACTGAATTGTTGGCAATTCATGCAGCTGCGGGTGTGGTTATAGGTATCTGTATACATCCCTGGCCACCAGTAGGTCTCTTTGAGGTGCACTAGGGTAGTATCCCGGCCGAAGTGTCCAGCGCCATTGTGTGCTTCCATAAAGATACTCTCCCTGTCCTCCTTGGGTGGGATCACCCAGAGCCCATTATCTGTCTTTTTAAACAATGTGCTGCCTATCACAGTGTACTTGGTTGAGTAGACAAAGAACTTGTGTAGGTCAGCTTCTGTGACAAGTGATGTGCACAGCCGGGCCATGTCTTTGAACTGGGCCAGAGAGGGTTTGTATGTCAATTTTTCAACCAACAAACAGAACTGGTGGGACAGACCATCTGCTAAAGAGTTCAGCTTCCCAGGAATATGCATAATCTCAAAGTCATACTCCATAAGTTCCAAGAGCCAGTGCATGCGGCAACTGCAAGGGAGGGATGCATTGGTGATGAACTTGACGGCCCAGTTATCAGTATGAATGACCAGGGAGTGGCCAAGCACATAATAGCGAGACTTCTCAACAGCCTTGATTACAGCCAGGACCTCTTTGTCATATATAGCAAAGTTGTACTCAGCAGTTATAAGCTTTTTAAACATAAATTTGATGGGTCTAAAACCCTTGTTTATTTCCTGGCATAGTACTGCACCCACTGCATTGGTACAGGCATCTGAGAAAATGTGGAACTCGTGATTGAAATCAGGATAAGTGAGGACTGCATCAGAAGTGATGGCAGCCTTAAGAGCCTTGAAAGCGTCATCTTCAGGGGGTCCCCACTTGAATGGCTTCTTCTTGTGTGTCAGATTGAAGAGAGGGGCAGCCAACTCACTATAGTCTTTGATGAACTGATGGTAGTACCCTACCAACCCAAGGAAGGATGACACCTGGTTGGCGTTGGTGGGGGTGGGCCAGTTTGTGATTGCATCACACTTGTCAGGATCAGGGTGTTTTCAAAAGGCGTTGACCATGTGTCCCAGGAGTTTCAATTGCTGAACAGCCAGGATGGACTTCTCAGCATTCACACTCAAGTTAGAGCTCTTGATACGGTCCAGACATAGCTTCAGGTGTTGCAGGTGCTCATCAAATGTCTTGGAGTAGATAGTTATATCATCTAGATAGACAGTAACAAAATCACCAATAAGACCTTCAAATACCTCATTCATAATGCACTGGAAGGTACAAGGGGTGCCCTTCAACCCAAAAGGCATGCAGATGTATTCATACTGTCCTCATTTTGTGACGAAGGCAGTCTTTGGCTGATTGGCTTCTTTAACAAGGATCTGGTGGAACCCACTGAAAAGGTCAATGTTTGAGAACTACTGTGAACCACCAAAAGAGGCCAAAATGTCAGAGATGCAGGGCAGGGGGTAGTGGTCAGAGATTGTCACCTTGTTCAGCGGGATGTAGTTGACACACATGCGGAGTTTGTTGCCCTTCTTGGGTACAGCCACAATGGGGGAAGCCCATGGAGACTTGCTGGGATGGATCATACCTTGCTTCAGCAGCTTGAGGATTTTGGTGCGTACAAACTCCTACTTGGACTGGGGAAGGCAGTAGAACCATGAAGCTACAGGTGTGACGGAAATAACTGGATAATATGATGCTGTTTCTAAATGATGGGGAATTACCACCCAAATCCACATAGAATTGATGATTAACCACCAATTCAGCTTCAGATATTGTTTTGTGAATTTTCCAATTGTAACTCCAGGATTAAGTAGAACAATCAATCCTAACCAGAGTAAACCAAGATAAATGACCTGGGAAAGCATCAATGCATCTTCAGCGTAGAATTCTGGGCATTGAGAAGTGACCCAATTTTCATCTTGAGGAATGGAGGGAGGAGCTACAAAATTGGCTGGCATGAAATTAACATTTTGCGGTGCCGACAACAAAGTTCCAGATGCTGGGCCCCATCTTCCTGAAATGATTCTGTTCAGAATCAGATTGTACGGGATATACGGCAACAACCCAAGCACAGGATGCATTTTAAAATTTAAAATTAGAACTTGAGATAATTGATTTTTATTGAGTAAATTTAGGAGGACTCAACTCTTAGAGTTGAAACAGGGAAAATTATTCAATATATATCAGAAAAATTGACTAAGCAATACCACCTGAGTCTTGATCTCCTATTCTTTTGGCATCTTCAAGTAAGTATCTAGTCCAGGTTGCAAAGAACCCTTGTGTGACCAGTTTCTGACAACCATGCCAATTAATGAGCTTATATTGGGTGACCCTCATATTACGTCAATTTATCAACATCAGTTTACAAGGGGGAGCTGGTTTCAGCTGGCATACTGGAGCAGCTGTGACCCATTTTTGATTGACCGTTTGGTTTAAATCTGTTAACTCAGTCAATTTTGATACAGGTTTTCCGGCCTTCTGTGCCTTCTTACTTGGACAGACAATACCCGGCATTATGAAACTTACCGTGAAAACAGGCTTGGCGTTACCAGTATCAATCTCATGGTGGAATCCAGGTGCTTCAGGCAGGTTGTTGTAGTCTGAGACAATGTGGGAGCCATACACAGAAATCACCTCACAGAGCAGGTCTTGTTGGACATTGTTCAATCAGGTGTTGTCCTTGATCTGGGCGGCTAAAGGTTTGCAAAGGAAGGCAGGGCCAGTAGGACTGTCAAATGTTACCTTGAGATCAATCAGTTCATTATTGTGCTCAAGTGTCCAGCCGTTGTCTGCAAACCGTGTGGTCACGCTCAGGTCGCTCATTGTCTTGCAGCTGAGGAGCAGGGAGTACTGGTCGTGGTCAAAGATGGCAGCCTTGATGACACCAAAGACACCGCCTAACCACAAGCGCAACCTGATGGCCTTGCTGAGAGCAGTCTTGCAGCTCCCATCAGCAAGGATGAAGCTGACGTCAGATGAGGTGACCTCAGCCCGAGGGAAGGATTCCAGGAACATCTTGGAGATGATGCTGCTATAAGCGCCACTGTCCAAGATTATAGATGTATGTACGCCGTTTACAGAACCTGTGGTCCTTGGGGCACCTGTGCCTGTCAGGAAGAGGGCTTTGTACTTCCCAGGGTGTAGCGCTGATATTGCCTGGTGCATCTTCTGGCAGAACTTGGGGCTTTCAGTGCACAGGTCTTTGAGGGAGATGGTCATCATCAGCTGGCACAGGATCTTCACAGCTGAGAGGCCAGGTCTCTTCTTTGGCCCATCTGATTGAGTGGTGTTGCGGTGCTTCTTACCAGACTTGGAAGGGGCGCACTTTGTATCTGAGGTTAACTGTGACTTACCATCCAATTTAGGCTGGTTGATTGCCACCCAGAATGGGTCAAACTATTCTGGTGGCGTGTGGAAGGTATCCATTGGCTCAGTAGAGTTGGATGAAAAATGGTTTGACCAGTTGGGATCCCTTTTATACCTGATTGATTGACTCAGATTTTTATGAGTATAATTTGTACCAGCAGCGCTAGATCTGATTGGCTCCTCCATATTGCAATCATGGTGCAATACATTGGGTGCATTAGTTTCTTTGCAACACGGGATTTGATTGGATGGCTTGGGGTAGGACAACCAGCTTGGTCAGAGTGAGTAAATTTTGCGCCAGTTGCACCAGATCTGATTGGCCCATCTGAATCACAATTATTTATCAACACATTGGGTGAGTCAATTTCCATAGTGTCCTCAGGTGTGATTGGTCCATTTAAATTGCAATCATTTATCAACACATTGGGTGAGTCAATTTCCATAGCGTCCTCAGGTGTGATTGGTTCATTTAAATTGCAATCATTTATCAACACATTGGGTGAGTTGCTCTCCATAGTGTTGTCAGGTGTGATTGGCTTGTTTAAATTGGACAACTCACTTGGGGCCATCTGCATAGAATTGCATGTAGCGCCAGAGGAGATGATTGGCTGGGCTAAATTGTGTGGGTCATACAATGTGTGCTGTTCCCTGGCATCCTGGGAGGCATGCAATTTGATTGGTTGGTTGCTAACGTCAACATTGTACGATGCCAAAAACACATTAAATTTGTTGTTACAAGAAGATCTGATTGGTTCTCCCAAATCAGCAGTGTCTGCTGATAAGCCCTTCCCGTCCACCTCAAAAACATTAAGGGACCTGATTGGTCCAAACCCAGGGGAATTCACCTGGGACACCATTGCAGGGCCCATATGGCCAGGGTGGCTGCAATGGTGGCTCCCAAAAGCTGCTGGCCCTTTGTCCCTGCCATCCTGGCTGGTTGCCCTGTGTCTCCAGGCTGCCGCGCCTGTGGGGGACGCCTCTAGGGAGGGCATCTCAGAAGGTAAGTCATAAAACCCACCGCTGGTGCGCGGGGATTTGGGGACAGACTCCACAGTTACAATATTGTAACATGGGTTGTCCTCAAACGGGAGGTATTTGTTGAGATCAGGTAAGCACGGGTAATGATCTTCATTTTTGAAAACATCCTCAATTTCCAAGCTAACAAATCTATTAGTGTGGCAGGGGTTCCATTTGCTGTCGCGTACATACACACGGGGAGGCAAGGGAGAGGAAGGTGGTTCACGGGGAGGATCCAGGTTGCTGGGGTGTTCCAACCCCTCCCCAGTTTCATCATGGATGTGGGGAAGGAACACGGATGGGGATGGCGCGTCCTTGCAGTCTGTACGTTTCATGGGTGGGGGTGTGAGTTCACAACCTGGGGAGGGGCCTCGGGAGCAAACTTGGCATTTGCGGATTAAAGTAAATGGGAAACTGGGGCCATCAGGGTCAACAATGTACTCAAGGTTTGATTTTTTATTCAAAGGCTGAGGGGTGGCAGAGGAGGAGAGGGCGCGTTTCCCAGCTTCAAAGTTTTGTTCAGCCATCATCAACCCTTGAGGTTTGTGGTCATGGTTAATGGGGTTAAACTCACAGATGAAGTTAGAGTGGGAGGGCTCCTTGCAGATGGAGCAGGGCGCGGTGCAGTCCTTGGAGATATGCCCCAACTCAGAGCAATTGTAACAGTGAGGGTTATACGGGCGGTTACGGTCTCTTTGGAAGGTGCGGGGGGGTTGGTGTCCTTGCTCTTGCGCCATGAACATGGCATCAAAGCGGCGGTTCAAGTCCTCCAGGTGGGCCTTGACCTCTTGGGCAATTTTCTCAGATTTATTTTGCTTTTGAACTGGTGCAAAAGGATTGCATTCAGAATTTTCCTTGGCGTACTCATCTGTGGCTTGTTCTACCAAAATGTCATACTTGTCACAGACCAGGGCAATTGCTTCTTCCAACAAAGCGGGTTTAGCAGCCTGAACCATGGCAGATTAGGAGTGGGTAAGGGCGTTCATGAATGAACAGATGAAGACAAGACTGTGGAAATTCTTAACAGTGGTCTTGCAATCAGAGGAGCTGTTGTTTTTGAGGTGTTGCTTCAAAGCCTTGTTGGCGGTTTTTTGGAATGTATTCAAAAATTTGCGCAAGGATTTGAAGTGCACCATCTTCAACAGGCCCAACTGGTGAATGGCATTGGGTTCATGTTTGGCAAAGAGGAGCTCAGCATGGGCCTTCCAGTTGGCCCAGGTGGAGACCTGGATGTCCTGGTGCCAAACACGAGCTTTGCCCAGGAGGAAACAGCTGACTTCATGGAGGTGGTCCTCATCAGAGAGCTAGAATTGTTCAGCATAATCCTCAAAAGTATACAGCCAAGCCATATACCCATTCTCTTCAAAGCAGGGAAGTTGCTGAGCAACCAAGAACTTAGACAAGGGGTCACCAAAAGAAGGGGTGATGGGGGGAACAGCAAGGGTAGAGGCCACAGGGGCCCAAGCAGGGGAGTCAACGGCAGAATTGGGGGGTGTGGAAGCAGACATCGCTATAACAACAGGCACACAGGCAACAACAAAAACAGCAATACAAGTTTGGTGAAAGAATGACCTCCAAAATTTTGTTGTGGTGAACAACAAATATGTAAAATTGGTAGTAATTAATCAACCAAGAGATAAAGATTTATTTGCATGGTTCAACTATTTAAGGGGAAATTTGGGGATTTGCAGATTTTGAATAACAGTTGTTCAAAATGTGTTCACCGCAACAACTGCTTTAGAGAGATCAATTGGATGAGATTCATTTTAAAAATGATTTTGATCAATAAAGAGTGCCTTTTAAAAGAAACCCTTGACCCAAGCTAGGGCTGTGGCGTACCACACTGGTCAAAAATTGTCTTTTTTCCGGATTTCATGAAATGTGGATTTTAAAAATTGTTTAAATAAAAATATATTCCCTTCCACGTTTTTGGAAATTCCGGACAGAATCTGGTTTCTGTCTGGGGTGGTACGCCACATTCCTAATACAAGCTTTATTTTTGAAGCATTGCTAGCTTATTTACTGTAGCAAAAAATAGGCCAATTAAATTGTAGTCTTAGATATTGTAATGCCAATTTGCAAATATTAGATATTCATCCTCAGGAGAACAGGCACATTCAAGCCATCAGTAACATTAATGCTAATCAGGTGGAACTTAAGGCAACAACAGCTAAAGAAACTAAAACTAGAATCAAAAACAAGCTGCAAATAAAGAGCATTATTATGAATAATTTAAAGCTAACTGGCAAGTGTTATCTTTATCAGCTATTGAAGCTGATAGTGAAATTAGCATGACAACATTTTTACTGAAAAGGCAATATTAGGGTACAATTTAAATGCCAAGACAACCCTTTGATCTCTCCAGGGATTGAGTCTTGAACCAATCTGTCAACTTGGGCCTGATGGTAAGGAAGGGTTCTGCACAAATGTTCCAGAACATCCTAAATGTTGTGTATATATTCCTTGGAAGCATACCAAATAAGAAAAATGTTAAAAAGGAGAAACTAACCTATTGAAATGAAAACATGATTTTTATATCCATGTAATGTACTATATAACAAGTATAGTTCCATACCAGCCAGAATCTATTGTTCTCATAATTCAAATCTGAACCATCAAAAAGTGACTTATACATTTTTAAACCATATTCAGATTTAAATCACACAACTGATCAGATGTGGGGTGTTCAAAATGTACAAGTATTCAGTTAAAATCATCCCAACTCCTCAGAAACAAAACTTTAATCTTTCATAGCTAATTTAATAGTTTGAGATATCAAAATCAATTATAAAACCATAAATTATACAAGATCAGATAAAAATATTACTAGGCTCTTGTGCTAGATTCCTCACCCAAGCTAACCTAAAAACTAGAACAAAGCTACTAAAGGCCCAGAACTGTCTCATTAATTTACTTAACTGCACTGTACTTTTTGTTACAACTGAACCAATGAGATTTCAGTACTTGGAGTTAGGGAAGACAACAGTCCAATAGGAAAGGACAGGATAATAAGAATAAGGTATTGTTTATTGTAGAATATTGTGATTGATATACTATATGGGGAAAGCCACAAGGCCACAAGGGGGTGGCATAGTGGGAAGTTCCATGTAAGGTTCAAAGCCAAGGAATAACTCGTGCGGGGATCAGCAGGTTGAATTGGCAACACTCCTAATTAGGATGAAGTAACCGCCATTTGACATTGCCATTGGATTAGTCCATAATGTTAGATACGTCAAGGGACAACTCATCAAGCGCCCCCTTTGTATCATAAGATACGTTAGCAAGCAAGCCTAGAAACTTGGTTGCAACACCCCCCCTTGTCCCCTGTTTGCTGTCAGACACCAGGACTGGAGTCTGTGGAAGGTCTGAGAAGGTCCGCACAAACAACCTTTGTGTGGGGATGGTGTAGCAGGGGCGCAAGCGGTCATGGTGAAGCTTCTTGGCATTCCCTTGGGCATCCTCAAGTTGGTAGGTGTGGTTGTCATAGACTGCAGCTACCTTGAAGGGCCCTAGGTGGTTGGGTTCTAATTTGGCAGAATTGGGATTGAGGGTATAGACGGGGTCACCTATGGCGTATCTAGCTTTGAGGTGTTTTGTCCCTCCCATAATCCACTTGTGTTCAATCTCCCGGGCTTTGGCACGCCATTGTCTAGGGAGGGCGTTGTCACTAGGGGGGCTTGTCAGGAACCTTGGACCGTAGTTTCCCCTGTTCAACCCCAGTCAGACTGTCAGGTATTCCAAAGGCCAGGGTGCTAGGGCTGAACCCAGTGCCCCTGTTGATTCTTGCTTGCAGGATCAGTAGGGCGGTGGGAAGATGTTCAGTCCACACAGTGTTAGGGTGCTCTTGTGAGAGCTTGGCAATCAGTTGAACCAGGGAGCTGTTTAACTGTTCCACGCGGCCATTGGCTTGAGGATGGTAGGGGGTTGTGACTATATGCTGGAGCGCGTTCTTGACACAGTATGCCTTCACAACGTGTCCAACAAGTTTGGGTCTGCCATCTGTGATGAGACGCTTGGGTTGCCCAAAGCAAGCCACAATCTCTTTGCCAATAAAACGGGTAATGGTGGTGGCAGTGTGGTTGGTTGTTGCCCAGGCCACTGGCCAATAAGTGTTGTAGTTGATAGCAGTGTAATTTACTTCTTACCCAGTCTGTCTTTGGGGAGCGGTCCCACAATGTTGAGAGCCCACTGCTCAAAGGGTTCCATAGCCTTGATGGGTAGGAAAGAATTGGGAGGTGCAGGTTTGGATGTATTCTTCTCACACAACACACACGTCTTGAGGAGGTCCAAGATGTCTTGACGCATGCGCAGCCACCAAGCCTTACGTTTCATGATCTCAAAAAGGTTAAGCCCTCTGATGTGACCCAGATTTTGGTGGTAGTGCAAGATGGTGTCCCCTCGTTGTGTGGTGGGAATGTAAGGCGTCTTCTCACCTGTCTCTGCCTGGCAGCAGACGTTTCCAGAATTGATGGTGAACTGACTTTTGTTGTCCTTCAGCTTGGAGATGGTGACCGAGTTAAGGCCCTTGTAGCGGGTTGCCTCAGGGAGCAGGTAGAGCATGGGCCAGTCTGGGTCTAAACTGTTGTCCCCAGTGATGGATGCTACATAGAGTCGTGAAAGAGCGTCGGCTGTGATAAGTTCCTTCCCAGGCTTATATTCAATGCGTAACTGATAGGGGGATAGACACTCAACCCATCCTGCCTGGTTGCGTGTCAAATGGGACTGTATGTTGAAGTATTGGAGTGACTTATGGTCCGTCAGGACGCAGGGTGGGAAGGTCTCGCCTTCCAAGTAACAGCACAACTTCTCAACGCAGTGTACAATGGCAGCCAGCTCTTTATCATGGATGGGATAACATTGTTCTGAGTCAGTGAGCTTCCTGGACTCATATGCTATGGGGAGGAAGACACCATTGTCAGTTTCTACCCTTAGCACGTCCCCTATGGCCCTGTCAGAGGCGTCAGTCTCAAGTTTGTACTGTCAATTTTGGTTGGGAAACTGCAGTACTAGTGCTGTTGTGAGCCTTTGCTTCAACGTCTCAAAGGCTTGATCTCTGGCAGGGGTCAAATGGAAGTACTGTTTGGTATTGAGGAGCTCAGTGAGAGGTGCAATTAGTTCCCTACAATTGGGGATGAACTTGCGTACATAGGCAACCATGCCCAAGAATGTCTGCACCTGGCCCACATCAGTGGGGGTGGCATGCTAGTGATTGCCTTGATTTTGGCAGGGTCAGGCTTTATCCCTTGAGCCAAGATGGTGTGCCCAAGGAATAGTAACTCCGACTTGAGGAACTCACATTTGGAGGGTTTAGCTTTTAGCTGATTTTTCCGAAGGGTGTTGAGGGCAGTGCGGAGGTGTTGGAGGTATGTGGTTTGATCTTGACTGAAGACAATAATGTTGTCAAGGTACACAACCACGCACTTTCCAATCAGTTCCTCAAAGGCTTTGTTCATCAACATGGCAAAGGTGGAGGGAGCGTTGGTCATTCCAAAGTTCATGACACAACACTCAAACAACCCGTAGCGTGTGTGGAAGGCAGTTTTTTCCTCATCCCCTGGTGCAATGCGGACCTGGTTGTACCCCGCAGTGAGATCAATCTTGCTAAAGACCTTTGCGCCTGCGAGTGTATCAAACAGGTCGTCAATCAGCGGCAGGGGGTATTTATTTTTAACTGTCACCTCATTTAGGGTGTGGTAGTCTGTGACCAGGCAAAGGGACCCATCCTTCTTGGCTACAAAGAAGACAGCCGCCCTGTATGGAGATAACAAGGGGCAAATAAAGCCCTTATCAAGCGCGTCCACAAGGTGCTGGAGGAGGGTTTCATCTTCCTTTGGTGTGAGACGGTATAATGGTTGTGCTTTAGGTAACAATCCTTGAAGTTGTACAGCGTGCTGGATCTCCCCGGGCGGAGGTAGTTGTTTGAGTGTTTCACTGAATACATCCTTGTACTCCTCAAGGAGTGCAGCTAGCGCTGGTGGTGGTGATGATGACAAGGGAGGGACTGCAGATGATTCTGCACGGATAACTTTGACTGAACATTGTTTAAAGTCTAGTTTTCCCCCCTTGAAATTGTATGAGCCTGTCTCTGTTATTCTGACAAACACAGTGTCATGTAGTAGCTTGTTTATTTCCACAGGGCAGATCTGGAACCCCACCCCATTCCTATTGAGGGTGATGACAAAGGTATCCCAGTCAATGTAGGGACGGTTATGCCAGAGCCAGTTGAGGCCAGCAATTACGTCGTGGCTTAGGCCTGCCATGATTGGCCCAGAGAGCTTAACTTGGATGTTCCCCATTCTCACAGAGAAGGGTACTGTCTTGTGGGTGATGGCCACTCTGCGGGAGTCAGCTACACGTACTGCTTTGAATCTGCTGGGTACTTGGTCTAATTGCTGGGAGTCAGCAAACACCTGATCTATCATGGTGTGATCAGCCCCAGTATCTACCAGTAACTTGTAGGTGTTCCCACGGAAACAGAAGGGATAGGACAAGTGTGTTACTTTATTTGAGGAATGAGCGGCTTGCAACACAGGGTCATTGCTATGGACCTGAAAGACGTCCAGGGTTTCAACCATGTGAAGATTGTAGTCACAGGAGTTCTTTGCATGCAAGGGCTGAGAGGGCGGGTTGGTTGGGGTTGTAAGGCCTCTTGTTGTTACAACTCCCAGGCTTTTCCCTGGTCCTCAATTAGCGCTAGCTGGAGCTCCCCCTTGAAGGGGCGTTTAGCTGCACTTTCTTGTTGACAAGGTTGGCAATAGCCCACTTGACCTTGACCATTGTTAGGTGCAGAACATGGTTGGGGTGGAGCATTGTTGGTGCAGCAGAAGCCCATTGAAGCCTGGTTATTGGCCTCTACAATGGCTTTATAACAGTTGTTGATAGAGGTGCAGCAACTGACGGGGACTCACTTGCAAATATGGGGTTTTAACCCATTAACAATGAGAGTGAGCAACATGGTGTGCCCATTGGTCACTGCTTCAGGGGCAGCAGCAAGGGCTTGTTGCCACACGGCAAGATACTCGGAGATGGAACCAGTCTGCTTGATGGCTAAGAGGGGAGTCCCCAAGACAATGGGGGAGAAAGTTTCACTATATCAGGACTTGGCGGCGTCTCAAAATATTGCCCAGGTGATGTCAAACTCCTGGCTGTTCCAGTTGGTAAACCACACAGCGGCAGGCCCTGTAAGGCGGCCAGATGCAGTGGCAACCCACATGGACTCCGGGACCTGACAGATACAAAGGTGTTTTTTGGTGGACTGGAGCCAACTGACAATGTCAGCTCCTTTGACACCGCCAGTGAAGGACTCTAGTTGGAGGTTGAGCATACGTTGAGACAGGTCCAACTGTGGCGGGGTGACACTAGCGTCACGCTGCCCGAGGCGGAGCCAATTGTATACACTAGTAAGAACTAGCTGATCTTGATAGATGACATAACCTTCGGGAATGTCCCCCTTGGGGATTGGAAGGAATGTCTCTTGTTGTGGAGTAGCCATGCGGCCCGTACTCTGTCCTTTCTTGGGGGGAATTTTGTTTTTAAAATAGGTTGTAAACCTACTTCTGCTACCACTGTTGCAACTGAACCAATGAGAGTTCATTACTTGGAGTTGGAGAAGACAACAGTCTAATAGGAAAGGACAGGATAATAAGAATAAGGTATTGTTTATTGTAGAATATTGTGATTGATATACTATATGAGGAAAGCCACAAGGCCACAAGGGGGTGGCATAGTGGGAATTTTCATGTAAGGTTTGAAGCCAAGGAATAACTTGTGCGGGGATCAGCAGGTCAAATTGGCAACACTCCTAATTAGGATGAAGTACCCACCATTTGACATTGCCATCAGATTAGTCCATAATGTTAGATACGTCAAGGGGCAACTCATTGAGCGCCCCCTGTGTATTGTAAGATACGTTAGCAGGCAAGCCTAGAAACTTGGTTGCAAAATTTTCATATCTATTGATATGGACAAGCTAAAGCTGGCTCAGAGCAAAAAAAAAGCCTCACATGAAACAACATAGGTATTGCAAGTTTTTTAGTAATATTATGGGGTGAATAGCTGTTTGTACTTTATTGGGACACATCTATTGCTATAAAAAAACATAGCCATCTCAAAGTCACTAATACACAAATAAACAATGAAGCAAATCAAACTTGAGCATTGATATCCCAGATCCCAAACTGCACTTGGATGTATAGTAATCCTGAAGAAGGATTTTTACTAAGAATTTAGAGTCATCAAATAGCAAGCCCAAGGAAGCTGCACACAAGGAAAATGAATCCAAGCAAACAATATTGTTTTTCAGTTTATTTTAATTAAAGATAAAAAGCAAAAAATAAAAAGGACTATTCACAGCTAATTAAGAGGGCTTTATTTAGGGAATACTGGCATCAAATTTTAGATAAAGTTCTCTAAATCAAATCAACCAGACATCTTCCAGTAAAATTTTAGCAAAATTCACCACTATAAAAGCTATGAGCAAAAATATTACCCTGCTGTTGTTAAGAATTTATTACAATATTAAAATGGGGGCTTCAATTGGTAGTGAGTTTGCCCTTATTGACTCCCAATACCAAGAGTGTAGGGCTATTACTGCTATGTATCCACCCAATAATTCAACTTCACACATTTAGGATAAATATATGCATGTTCCTTTTATTAGAATTAATCTAGTTTTTATCATTAGCTGGAGACCACCACTGAACAGGGCAATTTCAAGGCCATCAATGCCCATCTTATTTCCAACACCACTTTTCTGAAGAGCCAAAATCTGATGTTATGATATTGTTTCTAGTGTCTAAGAATATTTTATATATTAAAAACACTAGAAATGATGTCAAAATTTTAGGCTTTAGATCCTCAGAAAAACTGTGTTAGAAAAAAGGTGGGTACCTGGACCTCACACAGTAAGATATTGAAACCAATCCATTTTCAGCCAAGGAAATGTCAATGACACCAGCTGAAATGAGCCAACAAGCATCTGCATTTTCCAGAGGGGCCAACTCATATCTGACCTCAAAGAAAGGCTGATTATTTTGACTGATCAGGATATTCAGGAGATTATGGCCATGGATGGACTGGACTTTTAAACATTTGTCAAACACCTTGGATTTATTTAGTCAACCATCATGAGGTGGTTCTATGGTGTTTTCAGGAAGGTAAATACTATCAAGGAAAAGCTCATACAATTTAAAAAAAGTCATCCCAGTTCATAAAGATTTATTTTATTATTTTACCTCTCTTATGAAAAAGCCCTGATCTAAGCTTACATATGCCAAATATCAATTGGGGCATCATTATATCTGGGTATCTAAGCATATTCCCCTTATGTGAGTCACAGTATTGTCTTCTTGGTATAGCTGTTATCCAATTATCACAAGAACTAGTGGATTGAGCTTTTTATACATCCTACTATTCAAAATTAATGATGCTGTCCAAACTCCTTCTCAAATGACTTCTGATGATCTAATTTTTTAATCATATTAAAATATTTGCAGCATACCAGGACTATGCTCTCAAAAAAGAGCCATGACAGTGCAAGTGGCAAAATAGAACCACAAGCCAATTTTTGAGGCATTTTTAGAAGCCTTCTTAAAAGGGGATATATCTTATTAGACTTTGGCTAACTATGTTAAAATTTATGAATACAGGTCCTCACTGAAGACCATTCTCAATGTATGGAATCTAACAGGGGCCAGCTATGCAGTCTACATGAACCATCAGATTTAAGATAACCAAGTAGCACATAATATTATAAAAGAGGTAATAGTCCAGGGTTTTATCTACTCCCAGGCCATTAAGACTACCATTCCACAAATTCTGTATTTTAAACTATTATTACAGTAGTTTTAAAGGCAACAGTGGTAAAATTGACTGTATGAATGGAAAAATGAGAATTCAAAAGTGAGAATCTAAAAGTGGCCAAGTCAACAATCTTAAACTTTCAAAATTAAATTAAAACAACTCATCTGAAATTAGAAATTATTATAGCCATATACAATACTTTTTGTTCATTCTCTCATCTAAAGTTTTCAAGAAAAAATTAGCTACTTTATTATAAAAAGCCATTTTGAAAATTTAAAAAGTGTCAACTTGGCCACTTTTAGATTCTCACTTTTGCATCCCTACAGTTGATTTTGCCACTGTTGCCATTTTAAAAGCTACAGCAACAAGCAAAAATAATTCAGATTTATATTATTTTGCAATAGATTTGGATTCATTTCAATTTTTTTACATCTGAGTTAAATTTGTTTAAATCTGAATTATTTTTTCTTGTTGCTGTAGCTTTAAAAACTACTGTAGCATAACTATATCCTGTGACTATATTGCCATATACTTTGATTTAGAGGATTAAGAAATACATTTTATTCAGCAGGTTGTCCCTGATCTTTTCTCCAAGTCATTGTTATATGTGATAACTAAGTGAATGTGCACCTCAACCATTACTTATATCCTTATCAGTCTACCCTATTTAAACCACATTCACAAATGACAGAGGATTAGTACATTAAATATAACACTAAAGTTATTTTATGTGTTTTGGAACTCTATTTTTGTCTGTACACACCCAAAAACCTCTCACCTAACCCATGACGCCCTACCCCACCCCAGCAGATCTTACTAGCTATGCTTCAATCCAAGGTGGCCACAGCTAATTATTGAGCTTAACTGAAAATATATCCATGCCTTGTATACATTCAGAAATTCACCCTTCCCACACTTTTACTTTAACACTTGTAGCCAATTTAACATTATACATATATATATATTTATTACTTGATCTTCTCTGATTTTTATTTTACTTAGTACCATGTTTGGAAATGGTTTTAGATAATACCATAATTTTAAACTATAATTTATATTGTGAGAATGGAATTAAAGTAAATTTTTGTTTGAATCCGTGATTTTATTCCTGAATCATTCACTTTCAATTGCTTTAAAAGCTAACAAAGGCAATTCCAACTAGATTTGGAATTAACCTAACCCCTAAAATAAAAGGCACCTTTTAGATTATCCCAAGGTAAAGTTTTCATCCCTGGATTGCCATAGAACCCAAAGCTGCCATCTAACCCAGCAAAAAAGCTATGTGGCTTCATGGTGAGCCAATTCACACCTCCTGCTGTTCCTGATTGTATTCAGAGTTTATAGCTCTTTCCCTTGCTGATTTTTATTCAGGAGGATCGTTTATAATTTCTATCATCTCTTTTCCATAAACAGGGGTTTTGGGGAAGGAAGATATCCAGACAACTAATTTTCCTACAACATATTTTCAGTCAAGTTTGATCCAACTATAAAATTTCCATGTGTAATCTTTTTAGACTTACAAAACCAATAAAATATAAAGAAAGAAATCACCCTACTTTTATAAATGTCATTTTCAAAAAAATCTTGCAAGTTATATTATGTTTTTTACTAGTGAAATTTAATCAAATTAGCTTTTAAAAGAGCATGTTCTTAAAGTTCAGGCTGTTAGATGCAAAATAAAAATAAAATAATAAATATGCTGAATGCAGTTTTTATTTATAGATAGAAGGGGTTTCAAACTTTTCATTGATGCAAATATAAGAAATTACATGCAGCAAAAAGTGTAGCTGATTCAAAGTTGACTGAAAATCTGTTGTAGGGAAATTAATTGAGTGAGAATCTTTCTGCCCCAATTTTTCTCTTTTATGAGGGTTTATACTGTAAATTCAGAACCTAAACGTAAAAAAGCGGGATTGTCAAATCCTTGGTCCAAATTTTGAATCACTTTTGCAGGATGGCCTTTTTTAATTAAATTTAATTATTTGTGTTTTTATTTGGATTTTTAAAAATGTGGGAACTCATAGACACTTTGCAAAGTTCAAGTCAAACTGCATATTTCCAATACAGTAGTTTTAAAAGCTATGGCGACAAGCTAAAATTCTTCAGATTTAAACAAAATCCAACTCTCAGGTTAAAATATACACTCTGTTAACAGGGTTTATTGGTGTTAATGGGCAAAATGGGTCAACACAGCAACAAAAGGCTCACACGCAAAGCAAAACCATTCAAAATATAATCCAAAATACATTGATTCACAAACAAAATGGTGTGAGTTGACTTTCAGTGTACATATGTTTACTATGTGAATTGGTGACAAAATACACCCAAGCGTGGTATGTCAAAACTCAATCCAAAAACAAAGCACAATAGCAACTCACTATGTAAACAAAATCACTCACGCAATGTGTGCAATGGTTTTTAATCATGAATGATACCAAGGTATCTAAAATAAGACACAAGATCTGAAACATAGATTTTAAAAATATTGTGTTGGGTTTTTGAATTTGGCAGTAAAATCTAGGAAAATGGGTGGATTTTTTTTGAGTATTCTAAAATGGCTGTTGTAAAACCAAAAACAACTAACTAAGAAATAAAAAATCTATAATTGGGATATTGGGTGGGAAAAAATATCAATTGAATATCCATAAACAGATAAAAGCAAAAATTAAAAATAGGGAGTAACTTAATTAAGTTTTATTTAATATTTTATTAAATTTTAAAATGGAAGAAACACAGCAACAGACTACCATTGCACCTGTTGTGCGCCGCAGTTGTGGTTGCCCCCACGGGTCAAAGAATAGACTTAGTACAACACAAGCGCCTACTCAGGAGGGAGGTGAGAGAGGAGAGTTCCATAGTGACGCTGCACTGACACAGCTGTTTCAAGGAGCACAAGCTGCTAGGGTGCGGAGAATAACCCCTCGGGTCCCAAAGCTGACCTGGAAGCCAACCAAGGTCACCACTACAAAGAAAGTTAGAAACAAGGAGGTGGAACTTACTTTGTATGTGTTTGACGTTGTGTACTGGCAAGAGTTGATCCCATCAGCCATGCTGGAGAAGGTGAAGCCTGTACTTGATACTAGCTACGAGCCCTACGTCAGTGATGGCAATCAGGAGGATGATAAGGAGCCACAGTTCTACCAAACCAATGAGGGACAGCTGGTGCTAAAGAAAGTTACTGCATTTTACACCAAGGTGCCCATGCCCTGTGACGGATCCAGGAAATTCATGCTTGCTTTTTCATTATCCTGGTCTGACTCTTTTACAGTTTGACGGGGAATCCTATATGTAAGCTTCAATGAGCTTGGATTCCAGGCAAGCAATCTTGGCGTTAAACTTGTTGTCACCTGGTGATCACTTCCACATTTTTTGCTTCCCATAGTATTAGCAGCAGACCATCTCTTTTCTTATGGTAGTCTTATTTCAGTTAAAAGCCAAAAACACAAAGCATAAAAAGATTGAGGGGAAAGCAACCATTGTCACAATAAGCATCATTTTTTATTAATTATTATCATGTTTTCATTATATACCAATCAGGGTACATTTGGCTGAAAACCCCTCCAGTTCCGGAATCACACCTGGATTCCTATCACATGGTTTATGACATAACAGCGTCATCCAATCCAGATCTTTACCAAAAAGATCTTCACACTCTTAACCTATAAGAATGTGCCATAATACATTCCAGAATCACCTGATTCTTTCCATGAAAATGTATTGCTTTGACTTGAAGCATTCTGGACTTCTGGCACCAAAACCCTGTGGAATATACACATTCCTGATCCAAGCTATCCTTGTTCCAACTGGGAACCAGCTGATCAATCCTGAATGCATAGACACCATTGTCTACATTTAGCTATTTTTGCATTCAATGGTTTTTTGCGTTAAACCCCCATTAAAACACTTTGAAACTTGAACCAGGCGCCACTGCAGCGCCCAGGAACTTTCCCAGGCGGCGCCACAGCGCCTGAAAAAATTTGATAGCGGCGCCTTGGCGCTTTGCAAATCCATTAGGAGGCGTGGTGGCGCTTTTAACCCAATGAATTTGCCAACACAGCACTTTTAAACCACCATTTGGGGGTTTACTTTTTGGCTAACCTTAACCAAACTTCTTGACACAGTCAAGGCAATTAAATAATATAATAAAATCCTCATTAATTATATTACAAGCATATATTAATTAACCTTCCCAGTTAATTAATCTGTTTGAAGACTTCTAGTCTTTACTTGACACAGTCAAGTCCATTTTGGCCCTATGATTAAATCCCCATTAATCATATTCCAGGGTATATATATTAATTAACCTTCCCAGTTAATTAGACGGTTTGAGACACCTAGTCTTTACTTGGCACAGTCAAGTCTATTTTGGCCCTATGATTAAATCCCCATCAATCATATTCCAGGGTATCAATTAACCTCCATGGTTAATTAGATGGTTTGAGACACCTAGTCTCATAATCTGAATTGTTCAGATTATTCATTACGGCCCTCAATTAGTACAGCCTAATTGATTTCTGGGTAATCCATTACTACGCTGGAAAGTCTCTCCAAGGACATTCCTATTGTTTTGAATTTCAACCTATGAAATTCATCACAATTCAGCCTCTTTGTGAAACCACAGCCCAATGTGACTGTAGTATGGTCACATGCCCTGTGTTGTGCCCAATGCCAGCAAGTCAATCCCCAC